>JACXGJ010007969.1:0-28546 GCA_016801105.1 Esox niger | reverse complement strand
TGGAAGGAGGCAAACAGGTTGTGGGTGTTCATCAGCAGGATGACGAACAGGCCGACAACCAAAAGGAGTTTCAGACAGCGAAAGAGGCGACCCAGCTTCAGAGGCAGGAAACGAAGCATTGTGGGCCGGGATGGGGAGATTGAGGGTCAGAGGTCAGGGGAATTCAAAGGGGGGTGTTGAGGACAACAATGGCGTGGGGGCAATCCAAGCCTCAGCGCCTCTCAGTCATGATGTTGTGGGGCATTGTCTTCTAGACGGCCTGACAGGGTCAAGACTGGCTCAACAGCCCAATGCCAACCTCTGGCACAGGCCTGTAAGTCATGGTCTTCGGTTCTCCTGTGTTGGTGTGGAACCAGGAACGTCAACTGGGGAACCTGCAACCTAGCAGAGAGAGGAGAGGAAAACATCATACCAGACCTCTGCAAAAAAACAAAAAGCTTTACACATGGAATTTTGGTTAATGGATAAGCATAACCTAGGGAAAAAAAATTAAAAATTGTACCTACAGGGTTTTCAAAATCAAGCTCTTTATGCCAAATTTATTATAGGTAAATTTTGTGGAATATGATGTGTGACCCAAAAACTGTTACAGCCCTTAATTAGCATTGAACTGTCTGAGATAATAGATAATAAGCACTCTCTCTGGGGCTGGTGCATAGTAACGTCTTCTTAAGGCCATGTCAGCACATCTTCAGAGAATCAAGGAATCGGTGCTATTAGCCAACTAGGAAACCAAAAGCAGGAGTTAGCTGCCATATAAAAAAAAGTTCTCAAATCAAAATGAATCACATTCACTCAGCAGCCTACAGTACTCACATAGGGGAACACTTTCAACACTAACAAAGCCAGAACAATTTAGTTTAAATATCAATGTCAGGGCGGCCACGAATTTGAATCTGCACTTCAAAATTGTCCTATCAGCTACTGCAGGAAAACAAGGTTTGCAAAGTGCTGCTAAAATCAGCTGGGACTGATGATCAAGAGCTCTTATTTTCGAATGATATTTTCCTATTTCATCTCAGCCCTTGTTACCAGACTGACAAACCTCTTTGAAACATCTGTAATCTCACAGGGCTGGGATTAGGTTGATGCAAACATTTATAGGCCTACCTAAACCCTGCCCTGCCTGTCTAAAGATTGTGAATGCCTAGTCAACAAACCTATGCAAAACTGGAGGATGGAAACAAAATCGGCCTAAAAAAACTCAGAAAGCATTGCCGTAGTCTATAGGCCATCAGCAGGCGATACCCCTAGCTTCTGAGAATCCTATATTTGACAAGTTAAATATATTCACGCTCCTGTATCCCATTTAAAGCACTTTGACCAGCTGGTTTGCAAAATCACACCCAAATATTTGAATATAAACTCCAGGCAGCCCATCACACTATGTGATAATATTATGTGATTATATTACAAAAATAACTCATCCGTGCTGTCAAAAAGATGGGCTACGTCCATGATGACTGTGTAATGGCTTGCTCCCAGTGTTTTATTAAAAACTGCAGTGCATGTGTTTTTTAACAGGTGAGTCATCAAGTTTATACTTGCTTAAGGCATCCTCTGTCAAAAGGCTGTGCTCACTGAGTCTGCACAGCCAAGGTTTACCCACTTATGGGTCACAGTGTACTTTCTATTCAAAGCAAGGTAGAATTCCAGCTGGCTTGTTTGTCTGATTCTTTCCAATGTGTTAAACTGCTCCTTTATTTCTCCTTATTTGGTTGAGTAGAATTGTCCTGAGAACCTTGCTGAGAACGATTTAACCTTTCAACTAAGTTGCTCTGGTTGGCTTTAATGCAGCTTTGATGTAGATACTTCTTCATGGGCTTCTTTCCATGACGCTGCAGTCTCCGAGACGTATCGGAAAAGACTCGAAACGCTAGCTTATTTTGTTGTATAAACTTGCAGATCTACGAAGGCACGAGATGTCACCTTCCAGGGCATATCAGCTTGACTATGTCGGTGTAAATTCAAACTCTATGGAAATGATTATGCAAACTACGATAAGCCAATCTAGCGTTGTTATTCTCTCTCGCACAATGGAAACAAGCCCTTTGAAGGAGCTGGGTGTCTCGGAGGTAACAGCAGAAGAAAAACAGAGAGAAACACAGAATGAATATTCTATATCTGTTAGACGGGTTTAGGTGGTGAGCCAGCCAAGCAGAGCCTGGGGGATTGATAAGAACTTAGCACCGGAGAGAGAAAGAACAGCCCTGGCTTAACACAGCCATAACCTCCATTACAATGTCCTCTAACAAAGATTCTACAGAAACCGCCTGCCTGGGTTCTAGATAGAAGCATGTTAGAACAGCAGCGCCCAATCTACTCAATAGCAGCAGCACTTACGAAGTGGTTTTGACACTGTGAATTACAGCTCATTAACACATGGCTATTGGCACTGCCATTGACTTAAAAGCGGAACGCCTAACCCGGAGGTCAGGAGGTAGCAGCTAGCATGATTAGTATGAGTCATTGGCTTTTGTCCACAGAGATGGAAAAAGGTCTCATTTAAATATGGCTGCCATTAAAGAGCCTGTGCCCACACCACGTATGTCAACCCCATGTTTAAGTCATCCATTTCCACATCATTAAAGGGCTGATCCCTCCTCATGACCTGTTCTCACTTACCCGATGACCCGGTTGATCTCAACACTGGAGGGATCAGCAGGGATCAGCCAATTAGCAACTGGCTCAACAAGTGGGATCAGCCAATGAAGTTGGAAGTCACACCCTTTTGACTAAATTTAAATGGCAGATGCTTTCAAAGGCCATGTCCTGACTGGTCAGGGAGCAGGAAGTGGCACGGGTCAGAGAGCAGGAAGTGGCACGGGTCAGGGAGCAGGAAGTAGCATGGGTCAGGGAGCAGGAAGCAGCATGGGTCAGGGAGCAGGAAGTGGCACAGGTCAGGGAGCAGGAAGTGGCATGGGGGCAGCCTCTGCCAATAGTGACGGAGGCTGGCAACAGTCCAGCAAAAAACACCAAGACATGTGGATCAACACTCCAGCCAACCTAGTCATCCTCATCCTCATTTCCAGCTAAAAATACATCCGAATTACTGATTAGAGATTATGCATCCAGCTAGCAGCACCTGTTCACCTTTTCTTACTCCAGGCACTATGTTCTGATGAGGTTAAACTCAACCCATAGAGAAATTATCCATTTGTTAATTGCCAGTTCCTACTGCAGAATTACATTTTATAAAACAAACTAATTGGATTACTCTAAATCCAACATTCAGGTGAGAAGTCTTTGGTCAAACAGAACCTTGGCCAAAGTACACAGAAAACATGCCTTTCTCTGAACAAGAGGAACGTAGGAAGACTGAACACAGAGTGGAAAACCATGTCCCGAAGCTTCACATTCATATTCTGCAGGCACAGACAATGAGACACAACGAGACGAGGGAGAACAAGACAAGGGCTAAGGAGAGAAAAAAAGAGAAGAGGGAGAATGAAAGAAAGAATGAGGGAGAAAGAGAAGAGAGAGGATGAGAGGAAGAAAGAGAAAGCCAACGTGGATAAGCAGAGGCTGCCTTCCTGAAGAGAATGAGTGATAGGAGCTGATTGCTGTGGAGGAACAATTGAACATCCCTGCACACGATAAGATCTCTATTAAAGTACCATTTAGCATAAGACACGGAGCTCCACGAGGCGGGGAAGGATCCAACAGGCCAGGCCAAGATCAGGGAGAGAGAGCTGGGTTCACTCAGGAGGATTAAGGAGGTAAGACACTAGCTAATCAGGAGGAGAGCTAAACTCTAACCTCTGGGTTGGACTAAGATGAAGGAGGGTCAACCTCTGACCTCTGGGTGAGCCTAAGAGGAAGGAGATGTTGGGGTAGGGGGTAACCTCACGGGACAGTATTTGACCAATACCCAATAGCTTGCTGTCTCACAGCAAGCTTTTATGTCTCACAGCAAGGCAGCAAGCCCTGATTGCTTCCAGGTCATTGCTATAAATGAAAGTGCGCTCTCAGTAAACCTACCTGGTAAAAGAGTAAGAGAAGAGAGAGTAAAAAAAGTGCATGCAGAAATACAGTTGACAAGGGAATGTGTAATTTTATATACCTTCCAACAAATTTGTAAGTGAATTCTGCAAAAAACGATTACCTCATTGTTATTACTTTATCACAACATTTATTCCATTTCAAACCAGTGCCAAAAATCCACAAATGAGTTCTAAACCCATAAATTGTCAACTAGACCCAATTACAATTAAATTACTTAAGGAGCTATTTTCGGTGCTAGGTCAGCCAATGTTGAACATAATAAATTGCTCCCTTTCCTCCGGAAGTGTACCAAACTCAGTAAAAATAGCTGAAATTAAGCTTCTTTTTTAAAAAATCGAATATGGATCCAGACACTTTAAACAACTATATGCCAATATCAAACCTCCCATTTCTCTCAAAAACATTAGAAAAATGTGTTTCCCAACAACTGAATGCTTTCCTGAAGACAAATAACACGTATGAAATGCTCCAGTCTGGTTTCAGACCCCATCCTAGTCCTGAGATTGCACTTGTGAAGGTAACAAATTACCTTCTAATGGCCTCAGACAAATGTTCGGCATCTGTCCTGTTGTTTCATGATCTTAGTGCTGCTTTTGACACTATTGATCACTCCCTTCTCTTACAGAGACTGGAAACCCATATTGGGCTACGTGGGAATGTTCTAGCCTGGTTTAAATCTTATTTATCTGAAAGATATCAGTTCGTATGTGTGGATGGTATATCCTCAGACAAAACAAAAGTGTTTCTTGGTGTTCCTCAAGGCTCGGTCCTGGGCCTTTTATTGTTCTCACCATATATGCTGCCTCTTGGAGACGTAACCCAAAATCACAGTACCAATTTTCACTGCTATGCTGATGACACACAGGTATATATTTCGATGAAGCATGGAAATTAGCTACTTTGGAAGCACGTGTTTCATATATGAGGAAGTAGATGACAGAGAACTTCCTGCTTTTAAACTCAAGAAAAAACGGAAAGGCTCAATTTAGGACCTAAGAAACACAGTCTTTTATTGGCAGATCTCACTGTGAACCTCAACGGCTGCATGGTTGTATCCCAACAAAATGTAAGAAATCTCGGTGTTACCCTCGACCCTGACCTCTCCTTTGATGAACATGTAAAATATATCTCAAGAGTTGCTTATTTTCATTGTTGAAACATTGCAAAAACCAGAAACGTTCTATCAAAAACTGATGCAGGAAAAAAAATCCATGCTTTTGTTACATGAAGATTAGATTATTGCAATGCTCTTTTTTCCGGTTACCCTGATGAATCAATGAATAAACTTCAATTAGTGCTGCACACTGCTGCCAGAATCCTAACTAGAACAAAAAAGTTAACACATTACTCCAGTGCTAGCCTCTTTACACTGACTGCCTGTTAGGGTTAGGGCTGATTTTAAGGTTTTATTGTTAACCTATAAATGAATTAATGGACTTACTCCTACTTATCTCGCTGAAATGATCCAGCCATACATACCTGCACGTAACCTTAGATCACAAGATGCAGGCCTTTTAACCGTACCTACAGTATCTAAACAAACAGACGGAGGCAGGGCTTTCTCCACTACTTTGGAATGATTTGCCAATCAAAATTAGAAATGCAAACTCAGTTCAAACCTTCAAGCGTCTATTAAAGACTCATCTCTTCAGCCTGGTCTATGATTAAGTGTAGTCTGGCCCAGGGGCGTGAAGGTGACCAGAAAGGCTTGATACTGTCCACCCTTGCTGTCTTGCCAGGTGGGCTCTCATCTCCACTGGGATGCCCTCCCTCCAATGCCATCCGGGGCCGGAGTCACTGGCTTGTTGTTGTCTCTGTTGCACACTTGTGCAATTGGGCTGTACTCTGCTGGCAATACTCGGCCCTCATTCAGGATGATTGCGGTTGGTGGGTGTCCCTTTGGTTGATGCTTGGCAATGTGGGTGGATTGATTTCCTGCCTGTTTGGCCCTGTTCGGGGCCTCCTCCGGATGGGGTCCAGTGACACTGTGGCCCTATCTCAGCCCCAACGTCTTATGCTGCTATATTATTGTGCTGGGGGAGTAGGGTCAGTTCTCCGTCTCCACTATAAATCCCTGGGGATCTAAGGAATGCATTTTCTAAATGTTCCCCGTTTTCTGTCGTTTTAAACTTAGGAGGACATGAGGTCTTAACCCACACCTGCGGAGTACCAAGCTTGACTCGTTGAGGTCCCTGCCCAAAGTCCTCCTGGTTGTGTTGCAGATCAAGACTATACCTGATGATTTCAGTTGCCACTCTGCTGAACTCCCCCCTCCCCCGTCTGTGCCTGTCCTTGTCCATCTGGTCATGTCTCCGATCTGGACTAGGTTTAAATAGACTCTGGGCTTAGTCCACATGCATTGAACTATAAAAAACTGACTATGTTCACCCAGCAAAGCCAGAAGAGGACTGGTCACCCTTCTGAGCCTCATTCCTCTCTAGGTTTCTTTCTAAATTTCAGCTCTCTTAAGGAGTTTTTCCTAGCCACTGAAGTTCATCACTATTGTTGTTTGCTCCCTGGGGTGTAAGGCCGGGTGTTTTGTGAAAGCACTGTGACAACTGCTGATGTAAAAAGGGCTTTATAAAATACATTTGATTGATTGATTGATTGACTGACCGAGTCAGTCAGGCACCTATGCAAGCTTATGGAGGACATTGAGCCAAACCATGCTAGCAGCTAGCTCCTCTCCTGGTCATTATTATTTTTAATGCAGGCTACATCATTGATTAAAATACTGTTAGTTAAATAAGTTAATTATTTATCACACCAAATTGAAGACAATCTGTCTGGCAGAGAGCACTCAAAGGCTGAGAGCTGAAGCGGTTGAAAATTGTTCCAAGATGTTATATATACACATGTCAATATTTTATCACAAAACAGGATGAGAACAGTGTGGAAAGTGATATTTTATTTCTTATAATTTTGCATTTAATTCTATATTGTGGATTGGTTTTAAAACCAATTCTATGTTGGTTTAACAGATCATTTTTGGTTAAGAGTCAATGCAAACTATCCAGCCACAATGAAGATTAGATGTGTTCCATCAATTTGCAAACAGCCTTTGAACCAGTGTTTCACCCTGCAAACCAACTCAGTTGGATCTGTGTTCCCTGTCTAACTATTTGGGGCCTGAACCCCCTGGAGTCAATGTGGAAGTTCAACAGGTCAAAGACAATGATTCAATAGAATTTAGATCAATGTCAAAAGACATACGTGGTGCTTGTATGTTTAGATAATATGAGGCAGAGGATGTAGAACGGCTCCATTCCACATAGAAAGTGTGAACAGCTTTCTTGCTTCACAAAATGATAAGAGACCCCTTAAAAATCTTCAACATCTCACCTGGTGAACTCCCACACAGACCGACCGCCTGGCTTTTTGGGTCTAGAGAATCTATTCAGTTAGACAATGCCCACATAATTCAAACATATATTACAATGTAAAAACTACATCATTGCAAAGGAATACTGCCATGGGGAAAGCCTATTCAAATCCTGAATTCACACTTCACATATAATTTTTAGTATACATTTCTTAGGGAGTTATTCTTGTGCTATTATAAAGACATAAAATGTAGATCATTGAAAATGACAATTATCTTAAGCACTTTTAAGCACTATTTTTGAAGCACTATTTGCCAATGTCTGTATGAACCGTGAGAAGACTACTTTCTCAGAGCAGATAAGTGACAAGATCATTGATACCGAAAGGATGTGGCAATGTGGTGTTCCTGTTTGAACCTAATGTCGGCAAATCCGTCCTAACGGGGGCAACTTCAGTGTTACCAGGTCTTCTACATCAACATCTTCACTGACCTGTGAATATTTTAAGTACACTTGTCACTGGGATGGCTTTCCATTGACATCAGTCTCCACAGACTAAGGAAAAAACACTTTTGGCTTTCTTAAACAACATACAGGTTTGTACCTTTGTGCATATCATGAAGCTGCCAGGCCAGTGCAACGTTCAACGGAGAGGAGAGATACTGACGGGAAAAGCTAAATCTCACTTCCCTCGAATGTTCAGGAAAAAATATGGTTAATCATAGACTTTGTTGATGTGAGTGCTTCACTGAACCCAGAAATGGCACATTGAAATGCAGATGTGCTCTGTTCTGTACAACTTCGAATTGGATTGGCCTGGGACTGGTAGTGAAACTCAACCCAGTGTAAACATTTGGAATAACCTCACTGCCCACAGAACGTGTGTTTTGAATTAGGTGCATAGAGGCCCCAAAGTGTCTGCCCTCTCCCTGCAGAAAGGATGGAGGAATAGAGGGCTGGATGGAGGAATAGAGGGCTGGACGGAGGGATAGAGCGCTGGATGGAGGGATAGAGGGCTGGATGGAGGGATAGAGGGCTGGATGGAGGGATAGAGGGCTGGATGGAGGGATAGAGCGCTGGATGGAGGGATAGAGGGCTGGATGGAGGGATAGAGGGCTGGATGGAGGGATAGAGGGCTGGATGGAGGGATAGAGGGGTGGATAAAGGCAGGCTGCCTGTGACTGAGAAGAGGAAATACTAAAAAGTTACAATCAGCATCGTTTACTCACAAACCTACACCATCAGTAAAACTAAATCACAAGTGGTACTAATTCACTGTCAATAAGATGTTTAATCATTTACATGGTTAACATGTTACAGATGAAATATATTGTACTTGCACGCAAACATTCAGTACAACACAGATATCATTAATCTGTTAGGCTGATAGACAAGTGCTATATTCCCCATTTAAACGTTTTCAGTTTCCATTGGCTTCCATCAGTTACCATTGACTTGTAATCTCCTCATACTCTCTTTAGACAACCGCAGTACTGTCCCTCCCTCCCTAAACCACCCTGGACAAGATGGCACTATGCTGGTCTTGTTTGGAAAAGAAAGAAGAGGACAATTTATTTAATAATTGTGTAATTAGTAAAATGTCATCTTGTAAACGTTACATGGCGGCTTCTACACAGAGCCCCTTTAAAGGAGACAGGCCCAAAGCAGTCGCTCAGCACCAGTTACTGCTGAAGGCAGTAGGTTACATAGTACTGCCTGCTCCCATGTACGTTCATAATGTGAATCAGCTATGTCCTCATTTCACATGTACAGTGTTTTATATGCGTGTGTAAATTTATCCTGTTTTTACATGGCCACATATCCTGAGACACCATTGGAAAGCAGGCTCATGGCCAGAGACCAGACGATATTAATGGCAACTTTGGAACAGTTAAGGTTAATTGCTGAGCGACTGCTAACAAAAAGCACCCAATAATCTATGAATATGTACAACTACACCTACCTATACTTAGGACCTAAGTAATCAATTTAATACAAAATACATTAAATTCATATATATGGTGTCCGATATGAAATACTAAATGCTTAAATATCTTTACTCTGTAGCTTATAGTCCAGGACTTAACCGCATATGTAAAAAATGTTTTTTTTAAATACAACTATAGACAGGGTAACTAAATATCATCACTGCAAGTTGTGTTTATCAAATTATTTAAGGCAATCTGAACTAGAAAAGAAAGGGGTAGGAGACAAGAGAATCAAAATGGCTTCCAGTCTAGAGAAACCAATGTTTTGGGTTATGACAATCTGAATGAAGAGAAAACCGAGCGGAGTGTGAATAATGCCTTGGTTGAGTTAGACCACAAGAGCAGTCAACCATTATGACCAGTAGACTTCTGCCTTACGCCGGGAATATATTATACAACTTATACAGACAATTGACTAGGACGTGCTCAGGTTCATCCCTAACCCCAGGACACGGGTTCACATTACGTGATGATTCCCTACTCCACCATTCCCTGCAGTTCTCAGTTGTTTTTCAGAATGATACAAAAGTGAGAAAACAACATTTCTGACCAACAAAGATTATTAAGGATCAACACAGTAGACGCCCCGCTCCCCGTTAGCCCCCGTGCCCCGGCAGCCCCCGCGCCCCGGCAGCCCCCGCGCCCCGGCAGCCCCCGCGCTATAAAAAACATTTGTGGGAGGGCAAATCCCCAGTCATTGGTTTTTACTGTATGACCGACATCAGCCAATCATTTCCTTCCCTCTCAGGGCCAATCTGCTAAAGGGCTCGGGTCAAATGTACTGCTAAGGGGATTAGAAAGGGATTGGGACCCAGCCACAGTCGCTACCTGAGGGTAAACTCAGATAACAAGGCAAAAGGGAACAAGCTTTATTCTTTTGCATTGGTCCAGAATGAGAGAGACTGAAGGACACAGAGAATCAAGGGTACAGATAAACTGCTACAAAGAACAAGAAAGAATATGAGAGAGAAGCATAGTAAAACAGATCAAATATCATATGAGGGAAAGAGGAGGCAGATGGAGATGGCCATGTCCTCTGAATGAGAGTGGACACACTATAGCAGTCATTTTGAAGAGGTTCACAAAGCCCTATGGTCCCTGTCAGCCTGCCTCGCTTCAATCACATTGTGCTGCGAGACCCTGCCATGAAGAACTACAGTTGCCAAGGTTATTGACTGGGAGAGTCAATAATGTTTGATCACATAAACATTCATCCACAGCCAAGAGAGTGAGACAGGAAGGACGGCAAGGGAGAGGAGATGCGGTCTACTCCGCCAGCCACCCAGAGCCCAAGACAAAGATGAATGGATGGAGAAGACAGGAACACACAATGTCTAATAGAAAAAGAAGCCCTGCGAATGTAAACACAAATTAGCAACGTCCGCAAACAAACGCTCGTCCATTTGTCTATTGTCTCGACCCAAATAACAGCAGCTTTAATTGACAACACGGATGTGATCCAAAGCAGTGCAGCCTACCAGTAAGAAGCCCAGGGATTCAGAAAGGAACCATAAAGTAATATCATGATGTAACACATGATGTTTCAGGTCAATGTTTAGAAACAAACTAGATCTTCAAGGTGACATTATTCCGAGGACGCTTAAATTCGAGGCCAGACGTAATTACTACGTTCAAGCAAAAGCCTGGGAAAGAAACGTGAAACTGTAACTGTCACCGCGGATTGTCAGACTTCATATCCAACATGGATGCATGAGAGGTTACATGCTGCGTTCTGTTTTCCTAAAATGTACAGAGACACGGGGACAGTGGACACTTTCTTATCGCATGATAACTGTTCAATACGGATTAAGTGAGTAAGACATGAAGCAACACGCAGCTTCATTAAAACGGCACATAAATGAAGAAACAGGCAGATAATACACATTGATCGCCCAGGAAATGCTGTGAGGTGAGGTACACCAAACTGCATGCCTTTCAAAACAGCCTGTGGTGAGACCAGGCTCCTCCTAGCACCAAGTCACAGTGCTGGGGGATCTAAACAGTTACACCTAGTAAACTGAACATTTCTACTGGGACCTTTTAAACATTTACCTATTCCGAGTTCCCCCGTGGTGAGAGAGACATTGCCAGACAGCGCGAGGGGGCGAGAGAGGGGAAAGAGGAGGAATAAAGGGAAAGAGGAATAAAGAAGAATGAACAAGGCAGCACCAGAGAACACATCAGTGTGCGTTATAGATGACTGGCCAGTCCACCCAGCAGCACAAAAGCCCTCTGTAATGGTTTCCCTCTGTTGTGGAATAACTTCTGTTAGTTTACTGAGCTAATCTCATAAAAGGCTTAGGGGATTCAAAACTCGAAATACAGCAATATATATATATATATATAGTAAATAATAACTGATCATATTGCTTCCTGGGGTAAACATGACACAGGAGTTTGTAGCAACTTTTTTTCTCTTATCTGCGGGACTAACATGCTGGTCATTAGTAGTCAGTCACTAATGCTGACATCGGCAACTGCAGTTATTCTCTTTCGAAGCAAGACGATGTTTCAAAGCTAGATTTTCATTTTGATTGGCGCCCACATGTACACAGACACAAACACGCAGGCTTACTTACCACACGAATACACAAAGCTTGTTTGCGATCGAATTCTAGGTAGTCTGTGTGGAATCCAGTTACGTTGTACAAACTGTGCCAAGAAATACGAAACCATTTTGTAAACAAAGCTGTTTTTTCAATGGATGCACAGACAATCGCACCACGTAGTTTTAATGTCACGGTTAATTTATCAACAGTCACATGTAATTGATGTATACTTCAATATCGAACAGACTGTGGTGATTTCAGTGTTACTATTAATTCGTAAAACTGATTGGACGACCTTTAGTCTAGTCAGGATTAGGGTATTGTTCACGTTGGAAGTGGTTGTTAGCACATGACGAAGTGACATAAGATTTGTGTAGCCTATTAACGTCGCACGACAGTTAAAAGGACAGAGGGAGACAACGTGACAGTCCGACTGTACATAGAATGGTCTGTTGTTCCAGGGTGCCTGCAGAAGTAACTGGTGGAGTAGACTTCTAATTTCAACACTCCGCGTCTAGTTTCAATTCCCCCTACTCGTCTTCAGACAGAATCCCTGCTGAAACTGGCAAATCTTACCAATACTAAGAATCGTACTGTGCAAGATATCGAGGACATAAACATGGATATGAAATATTGTCCGTTGCACAGTGGTTTAGTTTAGTTTAATGATTGTACCTGAAGCTTTTGTTAACAAGACTGTTTAAAACTGTAAAACTAACCTGTAACGTTTGACTTTATTTGTCTTCACTTGGCGGTCAGTGAGTGCTGGGTCTCTCTTAGCATTCAGATTCGATAATTCTTCTGGATCCCAAGTTGCCTGTTACTGTCGGAAATGTTTTGCAATCACAAAAACGTGTTCGTTGAAAGGTTTATTCCATGCACGATACAAGTCCCTACCGAGGAAACTCGCACGACAAGCTTCCCATTCCAGTCTCGCATTAGAACTAGCCAGCTAGCCTGCTAGCTAGAGAAATAAACAGTTGTGATGTCGGAGCTTAAATCTTCGTCTATATTATGTTTTGAATTGACCCTTTTCATCAATTGTAATATCGGTGATGTTGTGCTATAGTATCCATATTTATTCCGTGTTCGTGTGATGATCCGTAAAGATTATTACATTCTGCAATCTCTGTAACGAGTTCACTCGGTCGTCTGCAACATCGCTACAATAGATTCTGTTCCGACTTTTTCCAACACCGAAAGATTTTTATTTACGACAGTCTTCATTTATTTACGCCACTGGTTGCTAAGCGATATTATAATACTTTCGTTGTCCGCTGCAGCTCCGCCCCCACGCATAACTTGGTTCGATATTTTCATGTTTAGCTGCTTGAGGTATTTATTAGTTTGAGCATTTCAAGGATGCCATCATCCACCATTACATTTTAAAGGCTAATAAAATAAAACAATAGGGAAAAACCAGAACAATTTTAAATGTCTCCACAGTATGCTAAAAATGTACAGAAATTAGGAAGAAAGGTGTAGCGTTGAAGAATCTGACTTTAGTATATGAAGGTGAAGAACCCTATTGTCCCTGAGTAAGACAGGTATAATTGCTCCCAGGTGACTGCTGTAGAGTGTTGGCAATAATTTCAGGAAAATTTACAGCAATAAAAAATAATAAATCTAAATCACTCAGTGTGGCCAAGGCCTTGAACCTAGACACAATTTGCACCTTCAGCAGGGATCACAGCTTTTAGTATATTTGGGTTTGCCTTAACCATCTTTGCACACCTGGCTCATGCATTTTCTTAATTCTACCTGGCAGAACCTCTCAAGCTCTGTCAGGTCGGATGTGGAGTGTAAACGAACTGTAATCTTTAGGACTTCCCACTGATGCTCAATAGTGTTCGTATCTGGGACTCATGATATTCACAGACCTGGAAAGAAGCCATTCCAGTGTTGTCCAATGAGAAGAACGCCCTTAACATGATGCTCCCACCACCTAGTTTCATTGTAGGGATTAAGCATAGACCTGGACTAAATGCAAAACTGGTCCCAAGAGACAATAAATAACACTCTTATTATGTTTTACAATGTTTTAAAATGGCTGGTCTAAGACTAGGCTTAACCTCTTTCAGTGAAATATGCCTTAAAAGAATAAAGCATTTGGATTTAAATGAAGCATGATTTTTATAGGACACATGATAGTGATAATTGAGCAAAATTGACAGCAAAATTGTAAACATTGTGCCAGCAACATTTACGAAAAAAATCCATTGTTGAGTGGTATAATCAGGATCGTTTCCTCAACGTTCCTCAACGTTTCCTGCTGTAAAGCCAATCAAAAAAATATTTTCTCATCAAAATAACACATGGAAAATAAGGATAATGATAATAATCAAAATAATGATAATGCCCAGATAATATGAAAGAGCAGTTTGGAAAATAAGGAACAGGGTTCACGTCTGTTCATTTGCAAGAGAACTTCATCTTAAAATAAAGGCCAACCTGTCCTTGTTCTCGTGATTGGCTTTTTAAAAATCCTATACTCATATAAATCTTTTTTTCCAATATATTTTCCACACATTAAAATGATTTATTAGACATAGTGATGATTTACTAATAAAATAATTTTTAAAGGAGCAGAGTCACGGGTGATGAATCAATTATTTGACTCCTCGGATGAATTATGTAAATGTAATTGGTTGATATCGCAGGCAGTCAAACCTTGTATCTAGAACAGGTGTAATTACATGCTGAGAAAGGTGAGGGGAGTAGAAATATGCTATTTTAAAAGCTTTGTTTTTAACAACGTGTTACTTGTGAGAAAAGAGACAATCTTGGTGTCAGATCAGATGGGTTCAGGGCCATGACCTTGCAAAGTTGCCGTTCTCAAGTCTCTCATGGCACCATCAGATCAATAGTTTCATTTTCTGAATTGGGGAAAGTGGTGTGTAAGATGTCGCGTGTGATGTTCCTTGGGAGACCGATCCACAGGGCCCTGAACGGTGGCAATCATTCATGGTCTATCGATCCCAACACAGACATATGACGAACCTAGCCCTCCCAGGACACCTTAAAGGACCAGGAAGTGTATAGAATTACTTAAAACATGTATCTATAAGTTATTTTTAATATCCTATTATTCAATGGTTAGATTGCAAGCTAATGTAGCTATGGGCCAGATTATATCACTGAGATATTGCATCATATTTACCATGGGAGATTACAGTGGTCATATTTTAACATGAACCCACACAATTCAAGGTCTTCAGTTTTCTATCAACAGGCCATTTCATGA
Source organism: Esox niger (assembly GCA_016801105.1). Lineage (NCBI taxonomy): Eukaryota > Metazoa > Chordata > Actinopteri > Esociformes > Esocidae > Esox > Esox niger. The sequence continues at coordinate 13,437 of JACXGJ010007969.1, read as the reverse complement.
CCTGCTGCCCTCAGTGTCATACAGAAGGAACATGTTCCTTGAGCTTTGGGTTTAGAAATAAACGGACTGTAATTGCAGAAAATGTTTTACTTTCCACCAAGCCTGTATTTTACTGTCCATTGTCTTAATACAGCAAATAGTTAATCAGTGATTTGTTGCATCAAGACACTACCTCACATTACACAAAGACACCTGACACCTTAGGAATGAACAGAAGTGGAATGGATGTTATTGCACAGCGGATTCACACATATAACCTTGAAGCAATACGACACAAAGGGTGTGGTGTATGGTCGATATTTCACAGCGAAGGGCTGTTCTTTACTGCAAACGCCTGAGGCACGTTATTGCTATTACAGACAGACTACCAACACAATTACAACAGTGAAAAGTAAACGTTTTTGGCGTACCTGTAGTATGTGATTTGACAGGCAGTTTTCCTACTCAGCTGCAGCGTTGTCAGATTGAGTTGAGCTGCATGGGGGCTATTTTGGGTTCATTAATGCCTTTCTCTGCTCGCAGCATTCCTTGACAGTGTGACGGCTGTGGAGGCATGTGGCCGTGTCCCAGAAGGATGCATAAAACTGGGCCAAAAACAGGAGAGGCAGGGTTGGACTGCATCCCAAATGATGAAGTGGCCATCCTGCAAAAATAGTAACATCTGTGGATCCAGGGGAATGCTTAGATATCCAGGCGATGAATGTTTAATTGGGTCCTATATGAGCCTGAGCCTAGTTCGATCCAAGTACTTTGGGAGGTGGGATTATTCATGATATAGGCCTGGTACCAAACTCATTAGTGTGGAGACATACCACAACACATGGTCAAATTTGTTTGTTTGCCGGGTTCTCTCATGTCCTCTCCTTTTTATTCATCTGCACGAGTTATTATAGATATTTAAATAGTCATGTTTTTAATCTATGCTCAATGTCTTCTAATGTGAAAGACAGGCTCATACGTATTAACCTGTTCGATGCAGTTTGATGTTTGCATAGGATCAAGTGAGTCTCGCTACCCATTTTACCGTTCTCTTAGCAGCCGGATAGGTTATATGCTGAATGCCGGACCGTAGGTCGTTTTTCACAATAAGAGTCCATGTCAACGATGTCATATGCACAGGGAAGGAACTAATCTCAGTTAAATTCTAATGTGCAACAGGTTATTATTTTTTTTCAAATACAGTTAAGTTTCCTTTAAGTTTCCAAACATTGTTACTTTACATGCATTCATATTTATTCATGTATACTGTAACAGCCCGGAACTGCCTGTGATGTGCTGGCTGTTGTGTTTTTATGTTCAGTGTATTTTAGTTCTATGTGGTCTGTTTCTATGTTCTGTTTGAATCCCCTGTGTTCATTGATTTTGTTTTCCCCTCGTCACCTCCCTATTTAGTTTCCGCAGTTCCCTGTGTTTTTGGATGGTCATTGTTGTATGTGACGTTCCCATTCAATACACTTTTTTGCCTGTTGTTATTAAGTCTGTTTATTAAAAGTCTTTGGTCCACCACCTCTGTGCCTGTGTCCTGCTGCTACTCAAAGTGACATATACTTCAATGCTTTTTTAAGGAAACAAATACCCTTAGTGCTATTTAATCTCTGTAAAAAAAAATCTCAGATGGCCTAAGACTTTTGCACAATATTGAACAGTATTTATACTTACTGAATTTGCTTAGAGGGAGAATGGGTAATAAAACGCTAGTTGGGTTGTCTCTACATATGGATTGATTGGAGGTGTTTCAGGCGTATTTATGCACCACAGAAGCGTTTTTTACAGGTTGCGCTGGGAATGTTTAACCAATTATATAATTTGTTGATTGGGCCTTTGAAAACGACATCCCATGTATTGTTGCCAACAGCATAGCTTCCTCCCTGACAGTTTGCCTCACCAGACACTGTGTGAACTCGAGTCCTCTGCCCCGCAACACACATGACGTCCCTCCTTAGTAAAGATCCAACCGTTTGACCCCTTGTATAGCTCCATCTGTGACATTTCAAACTAGCTGTGGAGGGAATGGTTATTTCCTAACCCAGTTACACTCACCACTTCTAAACACGTTAAACAGTGACTACCACAGACACTGAAATGAACAACCCACACTGAGCGCAAACTCGAGTCCAGTGCTTTGCACTCCCCTACTTGACAATGTTTCAGTTATACAAGATGTACCAATTGTCAAAGTTAAAGTATTGTTTTTAATCAAATGCACCAAATAACATTATTCTGAACAATGAAAATCGTGTGACATGGCACACGACATCTAAGCAGAGGGCATTAAGAAATAGATAATGCAACAATTAAAACAAATTAATAGTAAAACCAGAAAAACTGATTATTTTGCAGTGGTCTAAATTTTATCTATAGGTGTATATTTCGGAAATGCGGAGATAATTAATCCAGGCCTTTATTTTGAATGTTTTTTCATTGAAATTCAAAAATGACGTCATTATTTGTGCCGATCGCAGAACGTGTAGCACGGATAAGAGCCAATCGCCAAATCCAGCATACACCATCACTTACCAACGAATCCCACGATGACGGAGAATCGACAAACAACTCACGATTGGCAAAACAAGCATTTTAACAACAGCTTCTGAATTACATTGTATGAGGTATTGAACACGATGAGTTTTCCTTAGGTTTGGTGTTGCTGGTGACAGAACATGTGAATGAGGAACAGTCCATCGCGCGCACCAGTAACGGCTACTGTAAAAGATGAGAAGGAAAGTTTGATACACAAAAAAACGGAAGGACACGGGGGTGCAGTACGCGTCTGTCCCAATGCATACCAACAGAAAGAGCACACTGAGACCAAACTTCGCAGTTACAGTCGTTATACATGGGACTAACAACCGCGTCTATACCTGGCTGTCGGGATGGACGCGCATGTTCCACTGCGGAATATAGTGTAGCAGCATCTCCACGAATGATTCTGGGAACGAAAGAGCCTCCATGAAATAGCATGCACGAACATTATCACTACGACACTCGCGCTAGTAAATAACAGTAAGTAATATTACTTTTACAGTTAACCATTCATAGACTACATCTCGAGTTCATGTATTAATGTGTATTAATAAGGACAGATGATGTCTACCGAGTGAGACGACCACCTGTACTGTTACCTATCAGTTCCAAACACCTGTATGTACTAACGAGGGAGGAAGTGTAGCTCCTCGGCTAGATCTAAAACTGTAAGCTTGTGTCCGTTTTGTTGGACGTTTAAGTTCTCGCATACGAAGAAACAGGCGGCATTTGAAACCCGTTTTACAAATGATTATCTACATTTAAAAACAAAGTGATTGTAGTTTAAGAAATTACTTTGTGAAAACACGTAACCGTTCGACACTACAGGAGTTCAGTTTTCGAAAAGTAGGCTACCCTATACTCAAAGTAACTTTCCATATTTGGCCATTACATGAAGATTTCGTGATATTTAACTACTATTTTAATCAGACCAGTAGCAACGTGTTGGACAGTTGAGTATCTACAGTATTGGGTGATGCGTGATTCGGTAGACGTTTGAAGGAAAACTGCCTCCCGGAGCACTGCAACAATTAAATACATTTTGGTTCCAGCGGTTTGATGCTGCTACAAACACGCCAAATCACACACAACGATTTCAAAGTCTACGCGCACTCGGCGGGTGCGGTACACAAAAAGCTACCACTACGCAAGAATACTTATAGATACTGCTTTTTTAACTGAGCGATTTCCCTGTGTATTTGACTGTTTAGTTTATATATTTGACTCGTTCATTTATTGTATTCATGTATGTATTTTATAATATGGCATGATATTTAGTTTATTGCCTAGACTCTAGAGATGAAGCGAGGAGTGTCATATTTCCAGTGAAAGATTTTCAGTTCCTTGTACATTTTTTATTCTACATTTGTTTTAGCGAGTAGGCCGATATTCCGTGCATAAAAGTAGTAAATTAGGTAGTTGTTCCTTGAGTGCCCGACCTATTTCGATATTATTACCATAACAAAGCTGGCTACTGGTATTCTGAACAGATCATTGTAATCAGCAGAACCTACACTTTACACTGCTGAGGGACCGAAGTAGACACGTCAGTTGTGAAATACAGACACCGAAGTAAAACTTTGCCGTTGGAGTAGTGGCTTACTTAAAATGGAACATTAAACATTTTGTACTGTTCGTTCTTGAATAGAGAAACACAGACATGTTTGAATAGCCTCAGTGCGTGCTTGTGTGCGCGCTGCTAAATAAACGGTCATGTATTTGATAAACGTTGTTTTAATTAAATATATGAATTGCAGGTGCCCTCTAGGACTGCAATTGTACAGTAAAAACGCAACAGGTAAGCATTTTCATTTCAATTTTCAAACATTGTTTTTTTGTGACGAACTGTATTGCAGGGACCGTCTGGAGCTTCTGACCTGAAAGGGATTTAGCTAGATCGTATCCCTTAGCTGGCAAGGTGAAACTGTTTTTCTGGCTTTGGCAGCCAGTTAACTCTTCATGCTCCCAGGTCGTTGCTTAAAAATAAGAATCTGTTCAGTCATCTGAGTTGAAAAGTTACATTTTCAGATTCTTTGTAAAGTCTAAGAGGATTTTTACATTATAATATATTTTCTGCAATCTCTGGGTGATTGCAGACAATTTTCTGCAAACCTCCACCCAGAGGTTAGAGGTTTATCCTCTTCAGTGAACCCAGCTCTCCCCTCCTGATCTTGGCCTGGTCTGTTGGATCCTTCCCCGCCTCGTGGAGCTCCGTGTCTTATGCTAAATGGTACTTGAATTGTGATCCTATCGTGGGCTGGGATGTTCAGTTATTCCTCCACAGCCATCAGCTCTTCACTCATTCTCTAAAAGAAGGCGGGCTGCTGATCCACTCCTTTAGTTACTCTCCTCCCTCACGTATCTCACTGTCTCTGCCAACCTTCACACGTTGTGTGTGTGGAATTTGAAACACATGTACAATAACTACCTAGACATTTTTATATTTTTTTGCGTCAGATACAATTAAACAAACTTATTGGGAAAGAATCCACAAAATCTACTCTGAGAAAAATGTCAGTTGCAAGGCGAATGGCGAGGCGCGTCGGGTGAATTTTAAGTGAATCCGGAAGTAGGTTGCATTATTAGTTACTGAGATCGAAGTCGAGCTTATAGGCTGTATTTAATTATTCCAAAAGCAAGCCATTGCTTTATTCATACTTTTTTTTACACAATTTGATTTATTACTAATTAATTCTACCTAATTAATTCTTTTTTTATTTTAAAATCTTGCCTGACCAGTATATTTTGATGTTTTTCATATCTTGCCTTCGTGTATTTCAAAAGGGGGTTGCTGACTCTCTTTGGATCTGATCCGTTACCCGACCATAGCTCTACAGTTAAATTATCCACCCACTTCGCCTAGTGTTTACAATAACATTAAAGTAATTTAACAGACTTACATCTTCATGGAGGCTTCCTTTGGGAATCAAACTTAGAACCATGCCGTTTCAAGCTCCCTTGCTGTTGTCTGAATACCTTAGGCTCTTTTTTGTTTCTCAAGATATTGAAGAGCAGCCAATTACCAAGTGCTTATAATGGTCTATAGCCTACAATTCCCAGTAGACAGCCTTCTGCCAACAACATTACCAGGTCGAAAAGGGCATTTTATTTGAGCAGCGTGTGGTTGTCTCATGGGTTCCCAATGCGGGAAGCCTTCTCCAAGCATGCTGAAGGACTGCTCATTGTTTCCATTATCGCCATGTCTACCAACAATCATAGTAATATGAAAATAGTAAAACATTACCATTATAACATAAGTGTATCCCTTTTCTGTCTAACATGTTTTTCTATCCGACCTCCAAAGGTTTTTTCTAACCTTTGTTTCCAACCTTTTTCTGTCATTCCAGTCCAGACCTTTCTTTCCAACAATAGTTTGTTTGTCCGTCCCATAGTTTTTTTTTTTGTTCAACCTCCTGTTCTTTCTGTTCAACCCCTCATTCCAACCTTTTTCTTCTTTACAAACATTGTCTTGCCAACCATTGTTTGTTTTTAACCATTCTTCATTTTCTTCCTTTTCCTTTCATTCTCTGTTTAGAATATAAAAGTGAAATCTCAAGAGTTTAGATAATTAGACTATACCTTGGAGTGAGGGAGGGAACGAGGTGCTGTTGGCTGGGTGCATAATATCTCAAATCAGTACCTCTGTCTTCTCAGCCAGTCAGGGAATGAGTGTTGAGGGGCGGGAGGGGACTGGTTAGTGTGATGGGGAATGATGAACGGCTCCCAGGTTGATGCCTCAGTTTGTCAGGCTCCATTACACAGCAGTGGAGCATCGTGGCCTATTGGTAATGGGCTGCGAGCCTGGACTGCTGCTGCTCGGGTTTTCCACAATGTACACAGGCTGCTGTGTCTTCCCTCCTGAAAGACCCGTGTGGCTCCCCCCGCGGCCGGCGGCGCGTACCATTCAATGTTTGGTCAGTAGGCATTTGGTGGATACTTTTTTTTTTATTGGAGCAGTCCTTGGCCATGTGACACCTATCTGATCCCCATCTGTACCAATCCAATGCTGTGTGCATGAGGATGGTGTGATCACCCCCCCCCCCCCAATAAAATGAATTTGCTACTGAACACAATTCCCGACTTGTCTGGCAGTTGTGGTACAGACGGGTTCTCCAAGAAGTTGAACTTTCTGAAGCGCATTTTCAAAGTTCAATGGGTCTATTTGTCATTCGCAATAACAAGTTATGGCAATTAAATGCTTGGTTTTCCCACTTCTGACAGTGCAGTTAAAAGTTAAAAAGTAACAGTAATTATAATATAAAAATAAGAAAAGAACACAAGTAGTAATAACACTATCCAAAAACAAGCTTTAGTAATAACTGAACAACTGTACCACTGTAATGCAATGTAAAAGTGACAGGTGTGCATGATATAAATGGAAGATGAGCATGATATAAAGTGACAGGTGTGCATGGGACTATGGATGGAAGGGAAGAGGGGTTCCTGAATTGAGCAGACTTACAGCCTGGCATCCATTTTCTCTGTGGATGTCAGTTGCTGTCTTTTGGTTCTGAAATATTAGTCTCCAGCGTTTGCTGTTGAATTGATAAGCACTGCTGCTGTAAAGGTTAAACAATATTATTGAATTTGTACTTGGAGTTCACTTCTCAAATAGTAACAACATGCATTCAGTAACATCAGGACAAACCAGGCGTAATGTCAAAGCAGCTTGCAGTGAGTCAGGTCATGAACCTGCTTTTATATTATATTTCTGGCTATTTTGTCAGTACCCTTCTTCAGATCCTTATATGTTCCTTATGTAATTCAACTGTACCTTGAAGCATCAAAAACTATTTTGGGATGTACATAATTTTTTTTTATGTTCATGAACCGCTTTACATATCTGCTGAACGGCCTCTCCATGCGTGCAGTTCTCTCATCCAAGAAGAGCTGGGTCAAGCTAGCTCCAGTGCAGCGTCATCTGGTTATTGCTCTACCCAAACTAATGCGATTTAAGAAACATTTGTTAAGTCACAATTGTCTACATGGAAAAAATGTTTATTTCACAATGAAAATACTACATTTGGGAGCCCCCATTGATTATGGCATATACCATATTAATGTAAATGTCAGTAGCAGATTTAAAAGTTGACCTGTTTTCAATTTTAAAAGGATCATGGCCCTGCGGAAAAATCTTTAAAATTCTGACCCTGTCAGGGAGATCGGTCGAATCTCGGTCGACCAAAGAAATCAAAACGTGAAATTTCCCACAAATGTCATCCTCCTTTTTTCTGTGGCCAAACGGTTTGCAATCAAATGTTGTTTTTTGGCACCATGAACACACTATTAGAGTTAGCGTGTGGTTAAAGCAGAATGGCACGTTTATGTTAAGGTTTTAGGACAGGCTTTAGTAAGCTGTCTATCCAAGAGAATTCTCTCAACCGCTAAATCTCTGAATATGCTCTCTCAGGCCCAATTTCACTCGCTCTAATCTGTCTTTGTTTGCTCTCAGTGTTTGTTTCACTCTACTTTTATTTCTGTCACTCTGTCAGGCTTTCTTTTCCGCTGTTATCGAAGTGACACCCGGCTGTTTCAAAGTGTCTACTACATCAAAGCTACATTAAAACCAACCAGAGCACCTCAGTTGATCAAAGGTTAAATTCTCTTCAGCAGGTGGATCACAATGCATAGAGAAGCCTGTTCCATTTGAAAGCAGAACGAATATGACTATTTGAAGCATTAGCATTCATGAATAAATCAGCGTTTTCAAAATGCCGGATATCTGGGCCTAAATGAACACCTGCCAAATGAAGGGTAGATGTCTAATGTGTCTCTTTTCGCACGGCAGTGCTTCATACAGCGGAGCATTTCACAAGTCTTAGGCAAGAATGCATTGTCTATGTCAAGTGTGAGTAAATGCAAATTGCATTATGTGCAGTCAGTGGCGTTTGAAGAAAATTTAGCATGGGGTGGCAGAAGTGTGGCAAATTGAAATTCAAGGGTGGCATCATTCTATTGTTTATGTCCACTTTAAAAAAAATAGCTACTAAAAACTGACAGTGTAATGTTTTGCTAATAAATAAATAATGTTCTACACTTGGATGTTTGTGTTCAAAGTTTGGAAGCAAGGAGTGTCTTTCCAGTGTGCAAAATCCAAGTGTTCTCTAACTATATGCAACAAGCATTCAGGCAGAAGAGGCTGTATATTATTTTGAGACAATGTTTATATTATCCTGCCAAGTGCAGAAGTATGAATCGATGGATCCTGAAAATGAATGCCTTCTGTTGCCTGAAATACACAAACACAGAATATACTGAGATTATAAATGGATAAATAGCAATTGAATATACTAACATTTTAATTACAATTCACATATGACCACACATCACATTTTGTTTATGTTATAGAGATGTCCAAAGATGTCAAATTTAGAATGACTTGATTAACGCCACAGATTAAATTAACAAATGAATTATCCATAGCCCTTCGCTAGCTAACCATCAGGGCAAGCATTACATCGCAATGATGGCCGCTAGCTACAACTTGCTCCATCTGCACATTTTGCTGGCTAGCAAAATTTACCAATAATATTGATGATTGCATTAGATGATTCTAAACATCTTAACCATGGCTAATGCAAGATAATTTTGTATCATATATTTAGTATACATGTACAGCAGGACTTTCTTTCATTACTGCTAGGCTAGTCTAGTGCAATCCTGATTGTACAATTGGTCGCATAAGGTGGTACCTGCAGCCCATTCAGGTTGTACAGGCAGTCTAACTCCTCCAGGATGGCACGTGCCGTCGCAAGAAAGTTTGCAGTGTCTCCCAGAACAGTCTCAAGACATTGAGGAGATACTAGGAGAGCTGCACATGGCTGCTCCTTTGTGCGAGGAGGAAGAGGAGGAGCACTACTACAAGCTGACTTCCAACAGGCTACAGATGTGCATGTTTCTGACTAAACTGTCTGAAACCGACTCCGTGAGGGAGGCATGTGGGCCCGATGTCCTCTAGTGGACCTGTGCTCACAGCCCAACACCGTGCAGCTCGACTGGCATTCGCCAGAGAACACGACAAGTGGCAGGTTTGTTCTATTCACAGATGAGAGCAGGTTCAAACTGAGCACATGTGACATGTTGAAGTCTGGAGATGCTGTGGTGAACGTTATACTGCCTTCCACATCATCCAGCATGTTTTGGTTTGGTGGGGGGTCAGTGATGGTCTGGGGAGGCATCCTTGGAGGGTCATACAGACCTCAATGTTCTAGCCAACGGTCTCCTGACTGCTGTTAATGTACCTGACCCATTGTCAGACCTTACACTGGTGCATTGGGCCCTGGTTTCCACATGGTGAAGGACAATGGCCAGTCTCGTGGCTTGAGTGTGTAGGCAGTTCCTGGATGACGAAAGCATTGATGACATTGACTGGCCCACAAGTTCCCCTGACCTGAATCCAACTGAAAACCTCTGGGATGTTATGTATCGGTGTATCCAATGGCGCCCGGAGCTCACTGATATCCTGATCCAGGTCTGGGAGGAGATCCCTCAGGACACCATCTGCCGTCTCATCAGGAGCATGCCCAGACATTATTGGGAGCGCATACAGGCATGTGCGGACCGTACACACTACTGAGTGACATGAGTTGCCGTGATGACATTCACGCAAGATGGAGCAGCCTGTGATTTCAGTTGTTTACTTAGATTTGTGATGTGAGTTTGGATCCAGCCCTCAATGGGTTTGTTAATTTTGGTTTCCGTTGAATTCGAAACAATTTTGTTCTCAACAAATTATACAATGTACAGCAATGATTTTGAGCTCCGTTCATCGAGACCTGGTGTGTGATTTTAAGTGTTCCCTTCATTTCTTTGAGCAGTGTGTGTTTATAGAAGATCTTTGTCAATGTGACAAAAGTAGAGACATTTTAGATGTTCATCTGAAAGTGGCTACATTTCCAAAATGATTCATGGCCATCAGGTGATTCACATTTATCATAGAAAGAATGTGGCCTGCTTTGTACTCGTTGCTTACATTACTGCTGAATACAAAAGGCAAGTTGCTGCCTACAGAAAAGGTGTAACCTGGAGATAGGAAGTGGAAGCTTACTGGTAAATCCCAAATTAATTTTGGTCAGTCCTTCCTCCACTCCACACTAAGCCCTCTGTTTGCATTTTCACAGAAGACTGCCATCTGCACACGTCTCGAAAATGAGGAAGTAACAATTGTCAAGGTTTTAGGGGCTAATTAGAGCCTCCAGTGGCCTTTTTCAGCGAGTGTGCAAGGGGGAACTCTAACCCCCACAACCGCATTAACACTTCATTTTTGAGCTTCAGTAATTTCAAGCAAAATAAAATATAGGCTAAATTATGTGCATATGCCTGTGTCTGATATTGAGACTCCACACAGACACACTAAAACATTTTACATTTTTATCTCAAAAACTATAGGAGGGATTTGTAAATGATTACAACATGCTTGTTTTATGAATCCAAAATTGGACCATGAATTGCATAAAAGTGATTTCAAAGTCAGCAACGCATCAATCAGAGAAGTTATGGGTTATGGGGGTTGGGTTGAAATTATTTTGGTATTGGTGCTTGATTCTATTTGCGACACTATCTTTTTATTTGTAAGTTATTATTATTATTATTTTTTTTTTACATCAGAGGTTGTAAGAACTCATCCCAGGAAGAGAGGGAAATGTGTTGAGAGAGAACAGATGGGAGGGAGGTTTATAGCTTTTGCTGTGTTCCATCTCAGTTCTCCCTAGAAGGTAATGCATTCTCTTAAATGACCTGGCCTATTCTCATTTGTGAATCTGTTTCATATTCCACTGCAAGTGCTTTGTTTTTTTTGGATGTTGTGTATTTTTGCACAAAGAGCTTCAACTTCTGTATTATTAATATTGTATATCAAACTAAATCTGTTTGTAAAAAACCCTGACCCAACTTGTCTATGTCAAGACTTATGTGCTCAGGTATGAGGTCTTTTTGGTTTATGTTCATGAGTAGGTGTGCTAGTGGATAATGTATTCGGGGTAGAAGCTGTGCAGGGTTACATACAGTGGGGAGGGCAAGTATTTGATACACTGCTGATTTTGCAGGTTTTCCTACTTACAAAGCATGAAAAGGTCTGTAATTGTTATCATAGGTACACTTCAACTGTGAGAGACAGAATCTAAAAACAAAAATCCAAAAAAATTATAATAATTAAATATTTATTTAGCATTTTATTGCATGACAAGTATTTGATACATCAGAAAATAACTTAATATTTGGTACGGAAACCTTTGTTTGCAATTACAGAGATCATACGTGTCCTGTATTTCTTGACCAGGTTTGCACACACTGCAGCAGGGATTTTGGCCCACTCCTCCATACAGACCTCCAGATCCTTTAGGTTTCGGGGCTGTCGCTGGGCAATACGGACTTTCAGCTCCCTCCAAAAATGTTTTATTGGGTTCAGGTCTGGACACTGGCTAGGCCACTCCAGGACCATGAGATGCTTCTAACAGAGCTACTCCTTAGTTGCCCTGGCTGTGCGTTTTGGGTCATTGTCATGCTGGAAGACCCAGCCACGACCCATCTTCATTGCTCTTACTGAGGTAAGTAGGTTGTTGGCCAAGATCTCGTGATACGTAGCCCCATCCATCCTCCCCTCAATACGGTGCAGTCGTCCTGTCCCATTTGCTGAAAAGCATCCCCAAAAAATGATGTTTCCACTTCCATGCTTCACAGTTGGGATGGTGTTCTTGGGGTTGTACTCATCCTTCTTCCTCCGAACACAGCAAGTGAAGTTTAGACCAAAAACCTATATTTTTGTCTCATCAGACCACATGACCTTCGTCCATTCCTCCTCTGGATCATCCAGATGGTCATTGGCAAACTTCAGACAGGCCCGGACAAACGCTGGCTTGAGCAGGGGGACCTTGCGTGCGCTGCAGGATTTTAATCCATGACTGCGTAGTGTGTTACTAATGGTTTTATTTGAGACTGTGGTCCCAGCTCTCTTCAGGTCATTGACTAGGTCCTGCAGTGTAGTTCTGGGCTGATCCCTCACCTTCCTCATGATCACTGATGCCCCACGAGGTGAGATCTTGCATAGAGCCCCAGACCGAGGGAGATTAACATAATCTTGAACTTTTTCCATGTTCTATTAATTGCGCCAACAGTTGTTGCCTTCTCACCAAGCTGCTTGCCTATTGTCCTGTAGCCCATCCCAGCCTTGTGCAGGTCTACAGTTTTATCCCTGATGTCCTTACACAGCTCTCTGGTCTTGGCCATTGTGGAGTGGTTGGAGTCTGTTTGAGTGTGTGGACAGGTGTCTTTTATACAGGTAACCAGTTCAAACAGTTGCAGTTAATACAGGTAATATTGGCATTTTGATCGTGGTACCCTTTGGACAGCAGTCAGGCTAGGTTATATCACTTTTTCACAGGAATGTACAAACCTTCCAAAACAAGCTGCTGAGAGTTTCACTTGTGGTATAATTCATTATTTCGTGTCAGAGCTGACCACCGACGAGAGCCAGAGACTTGAATATTGATATTATCTGTTTGACTAGCAGTGGTAAGAACACTTTATATACCATGGTTGTTGGAAAAAATGTCCTTGACAACTCCATCGTAACCTTTTAAAGATTCTTGTTAATGCTTGGTCTTGGCGTTTACAGTATTAAGTGTGGTAATCTGTTTAAGCTATACTTGTGTATATTTTAACTTGGTTGGAAAGACCCTGTGTTTTTGTTTGTTGCAGAGGTCTTGTATGATGTTTTCCTCTCCTCTCTCTGCTAGGTTGCAGGTTCCCCAGTTGACGTTCCTGGTTCCACACCAACACAGGAGAACCGAAGACCATGACTTACAGGCCTGTGCCAGAGGTTGGCATTGGGCGGTTGAGCCAGTCTTGACCCTGTCAGGCCGTCTAGAAGACAATGCCCCACAACATCATGACTGAGAGGCGCTGAGGCTTGGATTG
>JACXGJ010007968.1:0-28621 GCA_016801105.1 Esox niger | reverse complement strand
CATTTTAATATAATAATTGTTTTACATTTCATGTGGACAGAGAGTAAATTACTGCTCATGAGAATGCATGAAGTTCATCACTATAGTTGTCTGCTCCCTGGGTTTTCAGGCCAGGTAGTTTGGTGAAAGCACTTTGTGACAACTGCTGATGTAAAAAGGGCTTTATAAAATGAATTTTATTGATTGATTGATTGCACACCCTGGCAGAATATTTTGATATTTTGGAATTGGTTTAAAAAACATGACTGGTATGTTAATTAAAGTATATTAATATACTGTATATTAATTAAAGGATAGTGATCATATGAAGCAAATTATTATCACAGTTGTTTGGCTCCTTTTTAAAACGTATTCATTATAGAAATTTCCCAAAAGGCCCTGATTAAAAGTTTAAGTACCCTTGAATGTTTGGCCTTATTACAGACACACAAGGTGACACACACAGGTGAAAATGGCAATTAAATTTGAATTTTCCCTACCTGTGGCTTTTTAAAGTGCAATTAGTGTCTGTGTATGAATCGCCAATACATTTGTTAGCACTCATGTGGATGCACTGATAATGTTATTTTGTTCTCTCTCCTGTTGTAGTAACTGGATTCTCTACATCAGTCTTAGTAGTAATGGTTGTGGGTCTGGTTGTTGTTTTGCCAACCATTCTTCTGGTCTTGCTTTTTCACGGTAAATAAATTGGTCCAACTTTTCTGGTGAAGATTAGAAAGATTAATGGAACTCTTAAAATTAGCGGTTTAAAATAACCTGATTAAATAGTGTGCATTTTTCGTTACAGGTTCCTGTTTTAACAGAAGATTCTGGTGAGTACATCTGTTTCCAAACAATGTTGATTAATACAGTTATACTGTTTGGTCCAGAACTATTTGGAAACTTACACCATTTTCATAATTTTGTATCTGTAAGCCACCACGATGGATTTGAAATGAAACAACCAAGATGCAGTTGAATTGAAGACATTTAGCTTAATTCAATGGGTTGAACAAAAATATTGTAAGAAACATTTAGGAATTTAAATCATTTTCAAACATAGTCCCATTATTTCAGGGGCTTAAATGTAATTCAACAAATGAACACAATCACAAATAAAATATGTATTTTGAAGTTCTTGTAGGAATGGCTGAACAACAAAAATATATTGTTTGGTGGACACTGTGTGGGCATTACAAATGCAAAAAAGGCATTAAAGTGGCATTATTATTGGCTCAGATGGTCTGACTATCCCAGAAATGAAAAAGAGGTGGTGTGACATGAATGTTAAGCCCATTGCATTACATAAAGTATTTGTGCCACAGTTGAGGGAAAAACGACACCGGAGCTTAACGACTTTCTCGGATTATTCGATCTCTCTGATTTCTTCCAGTGGCCAAATCTTCAGAAGTCAGAAGCAGCCATTGTGCGTCTTTACACATAGTCATTAAATGCCTTAATATAACAACCTATTCTAATGTAATAGCTACCCAATATTCCAACACTTTCAGGCGTGGTAAATGCACTGATTGTTATTGACAATGACTGGGCCATTAATCACTTTGACAGCTATGAGCAACTTTCATGTGATGACAAGAATGACATGGAGCATTTATCTCTGCCCGACTGAGGCTACAGCATCAGTTTGAATGTAATTTGTCCTCACGTTCACCTTATTGTTTATGAGAATTAATATCATGACATGCAAGAACGTTTGAATGATTACAGATCCTATCTAATATTATACCCGACTCACCTGTACAAATATTTTGGGGATTCTTTTTTATCGACAGATATCTGCGTTTTTAGTTATCGGAAATCCTATTTTTTGTATGCAATAGGTTAGAGGTTATACTTCAAAGTATTTTTCACAATGTTTTTCATTTGAAAGCTTTCCTCATGTTTCATCTTTCTGACATCAGAGTTGCAGTTTCTTATTTCTCAATTTTATGTGGGTACACATGGGTGTGCGTGGAGGATTGCACATTCTCACGTGTAGTTAGTTATTTATACATTTTAAAGTTTGCGTAGGACCTGGCGTACGCATTCTTTTGTTCGAACGCAATGTGTATAAATTAGGCCCCATTACTATTTCTGTTGCAGAGCTCACCAGTGCGTTCCATCACAATGTACCAAACTGTTGATTTGGCCACTCCTGATGTTCTTGTTATCTCTCTTATGTATGGTGTTTGTGCAGCCTAAGGTCTGTTTCGCTTGCTTTGAGAGCTCCATTGACTTCATGTTGTGGGATCACAGCAACAGCTTCCAAATGTTAATACCACACCAGGAATCAACTCCACACGTTTTGCCTGCTTGATTGATGAATAAATAAGAAAGGAGTTGCCCACATCTGTCCATGAAACAGCTTTCTTATTACTTTTGATCCCTTGAAAAAGGGGGGCCTACATATTTTAAAGTTGTAATTCCTAAACCCCTCCTCCAGTTTGGATGTGAATACCCTCAAAGCTGAGAGACTGCACTTTCAGCCCATATTCATTAGATAGCTGTTACCTGAATATATTTTGAGAATCAGCCAAAATAGCTAAACTTGTTGTCCAATTATAGTATACTCAGTGTCCATTTCCGGACCTGACTATGTGATCTGTGTGTCTTCATGTCTCTCATCCTGTAGGCCCGTCCATCACTTGAGTACCAACCAGGACTCCCAACAGGACCAAGGGTCTACCCAGGTTCAGTCTCCTGATGTTGGGTATGCAGGTCAGTAGTATGGTCAGTCTCCTGATGTTGGGTATACAGGTCAGTATGATCAGTCTCCTGATGTTGGGTATACAGGTCAGTATGTTCAGTCTCCTGATGTTGGGTATACAGGTTACTATGGTCAGGTAATAGTCACATTTATTGATATTTATTGTACCGATGTCATTCACGATTAAAATGAAAAAGTATGTTGTTACACCATGAAAGGAAAAAGGACATTCTTATGCAATGAAATGAAATAGCGTTGTCAGACTCTCTAGCAATTACTCAGTTCTTGACTGTTAGTAGATACTGGTATAGCCCATTGCTGGCTAATATGCGGTTAAAACGGCCCCTGGCAAACGCCATACAGTTCAAAGATTCAATTTGTGGTAGAGGAAAACTTGGCATGTTTAACTGCATCAATATCATTCTCAAATGGTCAATTAGCTGTAGAAACAGCCAGTGACTAAAGAGGATTTGTTCAGGGTAGACACACGAAGCTATACTGACACCCTTGAAGTGTATCCCTCTGTAGTGTTGTGGTTAAGGACACAGCCTTCCACCTGGGCGACCCGGGTTTGGATCTCCAGAGAGCAAAACTTGCTAATGCGGGCCGGCTGAACTTGGCTTGTCTGGTTTCTTGTTGTCTGAGCTAACTTTAATGTAGCTACTGATTGTTGGAGGCAGCTATGATTCTGTCTAAATGCATACTTTGTTTTGACTGCGAGGATATTCGATTGCGGGACCTATAGCTTCCGCTTCTCTAACCACTATGCTATTTAACAAGATAAGACAGTCAGTCATTTACTCACTCAATCAATCAGTCAGTAAGAGACATTTACTCTTCTAGGCTGGATCCGCTTACACGGTCCGGCAAAATGGGCTCTTAAAATTGGTTAAACTTGGATATAAAAATGTTTTTCAGAGTAGTGGGAAACTGCTTTTTTTTACAAGCTCTTTACCCATGGAATGTTTAGCAGAATAATCTCTAGTTTAACGTTTTGGCGCCTGTAGGGCAATTCAGACAAACAACCTTTCTATTTCGAAAGTTTTTCATATTATTTCTATGTTTTCTTTTTTTATAATGTTTGTATTTGCGGTATTAACACCCTTTAGAGACTGCCTCTTTTAGGATGTTTCATCCAAAGTTCTGACCTAACTATATTTTTCTTAGCCACTCTGCATCATTTTCTTGTAGTTGCTTGCTCTTTGTGGACTTAGCCCATATATCTGTATATGCAGTTTGAGAAAATTTATGATGTAAAAAAGGCTTAGAAAGCATGTGGATGGGATATTTGATTTACACATTGTAATCTTTGATTTTTGGTAGGAATGTTCAGTTGAAGTGTATTAGTCTTGCTGCCACTCTTTATTAAGGAATGCTATGTTGTCAGATTGTTCTTGTATGTATTTGTCAGATTCTGCAGGTTTTTCTGCTGTAACTGTGTCAAGTGATGTGACATATGCGCAAATTCTATTCAGGAAGATGGACACGAAGACAGGTAACTATCAACATGAACCAACATTATTATAAATGATCAATGAACCAAAGCTGAGTAATACCTCAGCAAAAAAATCTAGTTGTAAAAAAAATAAAATGCCACATGTAGGATGCATTGTACAAATTGATGGTAAAAAATGTTTGAGCGATTCAAAAGTTGCGAATGAAGAGACAAAATATGCAGTAACTAATTCCTTGATTTGTTGACTGGATTTGTCCCATAGCACCTGTTGATGTGACCTATGCTGAAATTGACTTTAAAATGTTGAAAGCCAAGAAGAAAGGTACCTCAAAATGCACATCCCACCCATATTTGTTTGGTCATAACCTCACACCTATTTAACCCATTTTGGATACAGTGGTGCTCACAAGTTTGCATACCCTTGGAGAATTGATAATATATGCACCATTTGTATAGGAAACATGAGTGAGCAGGCAAAACACATTTCTTGTGTGGTTTACATTTAACTAGTAGTCATAACAGAATGGCACAATCATGAAACAAAACATGGCAACAAAGATAGAAATGAACTGACCTCTGTTCAAAAGTCGGCATAACCTTAGTTCTTAATACTTTTTATTGCCCTCTTTAACATCAATGACAGCAAGAAGTATTTTGTAATAGTTATCCACATTTCCACCGCAGAAACTAGCAACAGGACCAGTATTCAGCTGCTATACCGAGGAAAGAGTCAGGATGAAGAGAGCCGCGTAGAGCGAAAAGAAGGCGAGAGATGACATTCCTCCATTCTCAGGCGGAAGAAAACGTGTTATGGATATTATTGCATTATCTTCTTGCTATATTTTTTGTATTCTCCTTACGTAGTTGAAGTTATTACACTCATTATTACATTCACTGTTCACTTAATTTTCATTGCAACCCGTCTAGCATTTCAGATATTTTTAATTCGCTTTGCTACTACTGCTTGTCTCTTTTCCACAGTTGACTCAATGACCACATTTGCAAACCAATAAATCATGATCAACACAACTTGAATATTCTCCTCCATGGTTGCTGTGATGTTGCAGTGTCACATAAATAATAAAGATGCCTCTCTGTTGCTTTGTTTAGCGTATGGTGCACACTAGCCTTATTTTGGGGGTCTTTGGACAGCGGTAGATACGCACAAATCAATGGGCTGAATATACCTTTTAGTTCCTTGACTTGCAGTTCGTGGGACATAAAGTTCTGGTTATTTTTGGGTGAAAACGCGGCACATGAGGCCCTGAATTCTCGCAGGTGTTATAGCTGCCCATTAGTCTTGGCAAAATGCTTCCAGGTCATGCTAAGTTTTTGGTCATCTTGCATGAACCGCAAGTTCTCCCCAGAGTTGCTCAATGACATTCAGATCAGGAGACCGTGATGGCCACACCAGAATCTTTCTCTAAAAAGGAGCCAAACAACTATGCGAGACAAAATGGCTGCATATGATCACTATCCTTGAATATGATCAGTCATATTTTCTAAATCAATGCCAACATTACACAATTTCTGCCAGGGTATGCAAACTTATGAGCACAACTGTACTGTTGAATTATTCTGTTTATTAATGCTATATTTTTTATATGTTTAATCCTCAACCCCTACAGAGTCAACACGTCCATCAGCTACAGAATCAGTCTATTCTCAATTAAAACCAGTTACAGACAATCGTAAGACTTAACATCAATTGAATCGGTATGGCACAAATGGTTTGATATTAAAGTTGATCTAGGTCCTAACAAACTCTATTTTGTGATATGCTGCAGGTCCCTGATGGAGATGTGAGGGACACAATCAGTTGAGGAGCAGGAACAACATTGGAAATGTTATGGAAGTCCTTGAACTGCTTTACATGTCTGCAGTGGATCATAATGACTTCTGACCATTTGTTAATCTGTCCAAACCAATAAGGTTATCTGTCCTTTGTTCTTCTGGAATGTGGTTAACTGCCTTTTATGATGTTCCCCTACCTCCTTAATGGTAAACACCTAGGGAAGAAAGGATAAGGTAGGGGGACAGCTCGTCCTTTGGGTAAAACCTGTGTGACATAAGACAGCTGGGCAGTATCTCACCCCTTTGCAATTGTAATATTTACTCTGTTCTGTGTTTCCTCAGAGATTCCACAGAAGTTTATTTTGTAAGCTTTTTAAGCATCTCTATATTTGCATTTAAACTGCTAACAATGCAAAGAGAATTTTCTCTGTGTATTTAATTCCATGAAGAGCTCCTATTGAAGAAATTACCATCTTAGAACATGGATGTGATATTTGAACACCAAGTCTCATTAAAGCACAGAATTCCTATTCATCTCTCTCTCTCACACAAACACATACACACATTATGCATACACAGTACTACGATGTACTGTACATCAGAATCAGAAAGAGTTTCACAACAAGCTAGGAATTTGTTCTGCTCCGTTGGTGCAGATATTTTTGCACTAAAGAAACAAAGAAAAAAGAATGCTGAACTTAGAATAAAAGCAGTAGACTGAACATTAATAAATTGGCACAAGAATTGTCCAATTGAGGGTTGTGTTTGTATGTAGGGAGGGGTTATGGATTTCTCCAGTTGACATTATGTGTACAGTATATGGGGAGGGGTCAAAGATTTGTTTAGTTGTGTATATATGTGGGGAGCAGGCAACAGTCAGTCTGGAGGTATGTTCATGAAGCCAACTGCTGTAGGAAACAAACTGTTCTGTTGGCAAAAGGTTTTAGTCCTGATTGACAACATTCTTATTTACCAGAGGGGACAGTTCTGAATAGTCCATTTTCAGCATGAGAAGGATCAGACACAATCTTTGTCACTCAGAGTCATCCTGGAGGTGTGTAGACTTGTCATTTATGTGTCTAGACTATATTCTATAAACTTTCCTTTTAATGTCACAGATGCTAATAATGTGATGGTAGGCGTGATGGTACTTTACAGCCAATCCCCCTTTCTGCAGAGTGGCCCTGTCTTTGTCTTTGGTAGTGGGTGCAGCGTACCAGACAGTGATGACATCAGGATGGACTCTGATTGCAGTGGAGAAGTGAGCCGTCATAGTCTTTAGCAGGTTGTCTCCATCAAAAATGAGTCTGACGAGGGTGGTGTCATCTCCAAAGTTCAGGTGCTTGACAATGTGGCAATTAGTGGTGCAGCTGTTGGTATACAGGGAGAAGAGTAGGGGGGACAGGACACAGCCTTGAGGGGAGCTGGGGCTGAAGGTCAGGGGGTCAAACAAGTGCTTCCCCAGCCTCCTGTGCTGCCTCTAGTTGGAGAGGAAGGCTGTGATCGACATGCATGTGGACTCAGGCACTCCAAATTGGAGCAATGTGGGAATTTTAGCGTTGAATGCGGAACTTGGGTCCACAAACCAGATTCTGGCATCAGTCAGTAGCAACGTACATCAATGCAAAAATGACTCAACAGGTGTGTCATGCAAAACATTACTAACAACAGGTAGAAATAATACTAGGCATTCTGGGGGTTTTTTGTATTAGTGACATGCATACACAGGCTGTAGTATTTAACCTGACATTTTAAAATGAATGAAGTAATTATAGGGTGATTGCCCTATTTTCAGCCAGTACATACACCTGGGTGTAAATAGATACATAGGCTATTTCAACCCTGGGAGCATATAGCATTGTTGGCTAAAGTCACCTGGGTACAAATAGCCACTGTATCATCATCTGTAATGATGTTAGCCACATGGACTGCTGCTGTTTTGTTTTGTTTATATTATTGTGGTTTTGTAAATAGATCACCATTCATTTATTAATTCTTTTAACACGGCCTGTACTTTCTCAATATAAAAGCAATGTCCATATTTTATGAGTGATCAACGAGATGACCTGAATGTTTTCTTCCAGTTAATAGTGATTGTCATTGCCTGTCATTGTTTGTCGTTTGCTTTCTATACAAATTAATTTTGTGTCATCCTGGCAGGCCAGCCATGCCTCTGAGTTCCAACTCCCTCATTTGGCGCACAGACCCCTGTCTTTCTTTATTGCCAGTGTTCCAATTTACTGTCCCTAACAGAAGGGAGAAGGCCTGTGACGTTAGGAACAGTAAATTGGAACACGTTCGACATCACCGGCCTTCTGACACCATTGCCCATCTCATCAACTCATCACACCTGTTGTCTCGTCCAGCAGACCTGATCATCATTCACAGTCATTCCCCTCAGTATATATGTTCCCTCTGCTCCCTTTATTTTTGTGTGTTATTGACTCGACTTGATGAGCATAAGTCAGCTCAACAGATTAAATGAACATAAACCTACAGACTCCGCAGTCCGCTTCACCTTTCTCTCACGAAAACACTGACAGGTAGTTATTGGGCTTCAAGTACTAGAAGTTATCGTTAGATTTCACCAAAATAAAATATGAATATCCTCCAAAGATGGAGGAAGGTGGAGAAAACAATGCTGGCTCAGGAAAGTAATCAACCACCAGCATGTTAGGCAATGCTTACTAAATACAAATGACATTGCTGTGCGGTTTGGGACCTAATTTTACCAGCCTTGGAAAACCTAAATTCGTTACTGTTCGTGTTTGTTGTGATTCTTTGGAAGATACCAATGTGTTTTGGGCTTCTTGTTTATGTCCAGTGTTGCCTTTTTGATGTTTTTCAGAGGGAGGAGTGTTTGTGTGCTGGTGGAACTGGATTTTGACCTGTTTTAGATTCATTACAAATAGTGAATGATATAATGAAACAAATTCATTTAATATATAAAGAGAATATAACAATTACATACAAATATCCAAGATAAAACTTATCCGGAGATTGAAGATACTGGCAGGAGTGAGGAAAATGCAAGAGAGCTTTACCAAACTCCATTCTGGTTTCTCATGGGTTTAGCATAAGGACATTTAGGCATGAACCTAGATTCTGTAGACAGATCAGATATAAACATTTGGAACAAACATTCTGATAAATGAAAATGACCAGACACAGAGTACAGGCTAGGAACGGACAATTGAGGACATAATTATGAATGGCTATGCTGGGAACTGAAGAATCATCAAATATGTAAATAAAGATATAATTGACACTTGTTCAGTGCCTTCAACATCAAACACATACATTTTTCAAAGGTAATTCAATAATGTAGTAAAACATTTATACATTCGATATTTCTATGAATGGGCTCATGGCTTCACTTACTGCCTTCCCTCAGACGCCCTTCTACTCTGGAGAGACAGTCAGGCTGGGAAGGCAGTGTTACATACCAGGCTATTCAGGCAGGACATATTGGTACAGAAACAACTCATACCTTCCCAGTCACAACAGTGAAACAATCACCAGGCTGGTCAATACAGGTGTATAGGGTGTTTGGTCCATGTATTCTACACACAGTAACATCCTCCTTGTCCATGTCACTGGTAAGTTCACTATGGTAACTGGACATTC
Organism: Esox niger; assembly: GCA_016801105.1. Lineage (NCBI taxonomy): Eukaryota > Metazoa > Chordata > Actinopteri > Esociformes > Esocidae > Esox > Esox niger. The sequence goes on along the minus strand of JACXGJ010007968.1, from coordinate 19,058 downwards.
TTAATTCTTGATTACACTTTTATTTTTGAAATAGTGAATTGCTAATGTCTTTGGGTGAATCCTTCACGCCAGTATTGGTGTAAAGGACATGGAGTGTCTAGACCCACATCTTCACATTACTGTAACTGTTCCAGGTCAGTTACTTTTTTGAGTACTTTACTGTCAATCAACAATACATTATGTAGACTGTATGTGTCAATCAGTATTCAGCTGGATAACCTCGGGAAGAATTGACATAGATCAGAAATATTGGTTCTCTGACTGCACTGATTTTGATATGTTTCCTTCTTTTTCTACTGTCACCACTCTGTCTGACCAGGTGAGTCAGTACCAGTGTCTGGGGAGAAGCAGTGTGTTGTTACTTGGTATCATATTGATGCTAGTAGCAGTGTGTTGTTACTTGGTATCATAGTGATGTTAGTAGTAGTGTGTTGTTACTTGGTATCATAGTGATGTTAGTAGTAGTGTGTTGTTACTTGGTATCATAGTGATGTTAGTAGTAGTGTGTTGTTACTTGGTATCATAGTGATGTTAGTAGTAGTGTGTTGTTACATGGTATCATAGTGATGTTAGTTGTAGTGTGTTGTTACTTGGTATCGTAGTGATGTTAGTTGTAGTGTGTTGTTACCTGGTATTGTAGTGATGTTAGTTGTAGTGTGTTGTTACTTGGTATCGTAGTGATGTTAGTAGTAGTGTGTTGTTACATAGTATCATAGTGATGTTAGTAGTAGTGTGTTTTTACATGGTATCGTAGTGATGTTAGTAGTAGTGTGTTGTTCCTAAACAAATCTGTTTAATTCCAACAGCTAATTTGCTGCTGAGTTTTACAGTTTAATATGATATTTAGATCATAATTAAGAACATTTAGATCATAAAAAATAAATCTAACTTAAAATATTGTATTTGCTTTCCATTTGTATCACTGCAAATGTATAAATTATGTCTGTGCAGATGGACATTTTGCTGTTTTATATATTTTTCCCCTTATTTTCTTTGATGGTGTTGTGTTCTCTCTCTTCTCATAGTTCCTGGATCCACTATATCTGGTCTAGTAGAAGTGGTTGTGGGTCTGGTTGTTGCTGCTGTTCTGCTGACCGTCTTCCTCGTCATGCTGTGTCGAGGTAAATAAATTCAATGTTAGACGTTACTACGTTTTCTGTTGAAGATTAGAAAGATTCGAGGAACTCTTTATAATAGCAGTTCAAAACAAAAACAACTTGATTTAATAGTGTGCATTTCTCTTTACAGGTTCGTTTTGTAACAGAATATTCTAGTGAGTACATCTTTCTCTATCCTATGTTGATTCATACGACACAGTATTGTTTGTGTTCTTCATTAGTGTCTCTCATCCTGTGGGCCCCTCCATCTCCAGAGCACCAACCAGGACCCCCCAAAGAACCATGGATCCACCCACGATCACTCTCCTGATGTTGGGTATACAGGTCAGTATGGTCAGTCTCCTGATGTTTGGTAAACAGGTCAGTAATATGGTCAGTCTCCTGATGCTGGTTATACAGGTCAGTATGGCCAGTCTCTTGATCTTGGGTATACAGGTCAGTAGAATGGTCAGTCTCCTGATGTTGGGTATACAGGTCAGTAGAATGGTTAGTCTCCTGATGTTGGGTATACAGGTCAGTAGAATGGTCAGTCTCAGCCCACTGTAATTGTAAAATACACTGCCTTTTCACCCCCCACGTTGTACATTCAACAGAAATATATACTAAACATGCAACAATTTCATAAAAGGAAATGTTAATTAACAGGGTAGTGAACAAATGTCCCACCAGAAAAAGCATGAACATGTTGAATATATATTTGATTTATGACATATTACAGTAACTTTGGGCAAGCTTAGATTAGAACCAACCTAACTAATATGTTCATTCTGACCAACAGAGGGTGGTAACATCTCCCATAGGACCAACCACTCTGACGCTGATGATAATGGTACAGTAAAGATTAAGCAGGAATATTCATATACTGCTGATGCTTTTTTGTAATTGTTGACTAGTCAGTTTGTTTCTGTATATATGTTTCAGATTCACATTTTGCGGTTAATTGACCAGTTAATGGGATGTATTCCCAGGTTCAGCTCAAGAAAATGGACAAGAAGATAGGTGACTATTAAAATATGATTACAAATGACTAAGGACATACATCAAATAACACCTCAGAGTTTAAGACAATGATAGCCACAGGTAGGATCCATTGGCAAAGTTAATATTCAGACATACATTTGTGATTCTGAAGTTTTGGATCAAGAGGGAAAACATGCAGAAACTAATTCCTTGATTTGTTGACTGGATTTGTCCCACAGCACCTGTTGATGTGACCTATGCTGACATTGATTTTAAAATGGTGAAAGCAAAGAAGAAAGGTACAATTGAACAACCCACTTATATTTGTTTTGTCTTAACCTCACACCTATTAAACCCTTATTGAATAGCTCTGTCATATCCTCTTTATTACTGCTATATTATTTATCTGTTAAATCCTAAACGCCTACAGAATCAACACCTCCATCAGCTACAGAATCAGTCTATTCTCAAATAAAACCAGTTACAGCCAATGGTAAGACTTTATCAAATCTCTTAAAAGAGTATAGAACTAATGGTCTGATATTAAAGTATATCTAAGCATGTCATTAACCATGGTATATTGCAGGTCCTTGAGGTGAGGGACACAGTTGAGGAGCAGGAACAACCTGAGAACATGGATCTGATCTTTGAATACAAACTCTCCCTGTTGACACATGGAGCTCAGTAGTACCATGCATCTCACACACACACCCACCCACACACACACACACACACACACACACACACATTGAAATCTTGTACATTATTTAGTATGTTACCTTTTACTCAAGAAAACTTGTTATGTTATCCACACCGATCTGTTTGGTATTGTTTATTTTATTGTGATCTTTTTATCTTTTTATAGCTTATACTTTCTCAATATCTTTGCTATAAAAAAAACAAGATTGAACAGATGACCTGAATGTGTTCTTCAAGTAAATGGTGGTGTTCACTGTTGTGTGCGTTTCATAAAACCAAATTTTCTGACATCCTGGGCGGCCAGCCGTGCCACTGAGACATCCAACTCTATGGTTTGGTCTTTATTGTGTGTGTCCTCATTCTCCATGCGCCTGTGCCCTGCCTCCAATATTATACTTTTGGTCATCCCTCCCTGAAGTCTTAATATAGTAGATTATTGGGCTTCAAGTACCGGGAGGAAACGTAGCAATACGGTGCTGTTTTCATTTCAACCAAAATACAGGATGAAGAGCTTCCCAAGACGAAGGATGAAAGACATTAGAGAGAGAGAAAACAATGCAGGATCAGGAAGGTCATCAACCAGCAGCTGTAGCCCGACTCAGGACGCCTCTGGGCAATATCAGGCAATGCTTACTGAATATGGGTGGCTTTGCTGTGTTTGTTAACAAACCATAGGAATTAAGACTTTTGTTTGCTGATCCCCTCTTGAGATGAGCAGGTGGCGGGTGTGCTCTGCCTGTTTCCTGGTCTTGTCAAAGATTGGCACAGCAGGGGTTATTGTAGATGAATTGCAGGAATATACATGGCTTTGAGGGAAAGTAAATCGCCATATTTATACAGATTATGTGTTTTTTTGTGCTGCAGGTTGACATTGAAGTGATGAAAATCTATGCAGCTCTGGAAAATGTTTAGAGACCACTCCTAATATTTCTAAAATCAGAATCTCTTCATGTATGGCAGCCATTCCATTCCAGTGTCTGCATTTAGCAGTTATGCTGTACACAACTGGAATAAACTACTAGAAGATCTTAGACGTTCACCAAACGTGTCCATTTTTAAATACAGGCTAAAAACACTTCTCTTTTCATGTGCCTGTGACTGAACCCCTAACCCCACTGTTTCTATAACAGCATTGTTTAGTCTTATTGCTTTTCTAGCTTCCTATGTTTTATGTTCTATTTCTATTTTATTCTATGTTTTATTATTTTGCTATATTTTATATCTCTCTTCTTGATTTATTTTGTTATTAAATGTATATCCTGCTATATTTTACCAATTGTAATGCAAGTTCTGGTGCTATCAGAGGAATAACCTCTTGTGTAAACTGTTTTGATTTTAATGCATTATTTCTATTTTCACTGTAAAGCACATTGAATTGCTTCAATGTATGAATTGGGCAATTTAAATAAACTTACTTGCTTGCTTGCTTAATGCGGTACTGATTAGGTGATTCCCTGAACCAAATCTAATTTAATGAGGTTGAAGTATAAAAACCACTACTGTAGTCATCACTATCCTCTTGAAATAGGACCAGCTGGATGGTAGAATCACTGCAAGTAGTAGCTTAAAGGTAAATGCTTTTCGGCATGACAAAAGAGTTGAAAAGAAAAGCTTTGCGTGAGGAAAAGAAGGGTTACATTTTGGTAACTGGCAGATCCATACAGGGAGCGTCAGGTTGCTTCCATCCTGAAAATTTCAAAGACCAAATATTTTAATAACAAGGAGAAGCAACAGACATTGGGACAAAAAAGCTACAGAGTGGCAGAGGGCAAAAATTACTGTTCACTGACTGAGATGACCGTCAACTCATTCAAATGTCACTCAACAACCATCTGTTGACATCAAGTGACCTACCAAAAGAATGGCAAACAGCAGCTGGGGTGAAGTACATGGTGAGGACAGTTGGAAAAAGGCTGCTAGGGGCAGGGCTGAAGTCATGCACAGCAAGAAAGAACACCTTCATTAATAAGAAACAAAGAAGAGACAGGCTGAAGTCTGCAAAAAAACATAAGGATTGGACCATAGAGGAATGGAGTAAGGTCATCTTCTCTGACAGGTCATATTTTCAGCTTTGCCCAACACCAGGTTTTCTAATGGTTAGATGGGACCTGGCGCGGCCTAAAAGCCACAGTGTCTTGCACCCACTGTGAAATTTGGTGCAAGATTTGTGATGATCTGGGGATGCTTCATCAAGGCTGGAATCAAGCAGATTTGTCTTTGTGAAGGACGCATGAATCAAGCCAAGTACAAGGTTCATACAGTCAATGAGAAAGTTCCCCAACTCTGAGAATAATTTTTTCCAGCAGGACAATGCTCCATGCCAAACAGCCAGGTCAATCAAGATGTGGCAGGAGGACCACCATATCAAGACCCTGTCATTGCCAGCCCAATCTCCAGACCTGAATCTAATTTAAAACCTCTGGAGTTTGATCAAGAGGACGATGGATGGTCACAAGCCATCAAAGAAAGCCGAGCTACTGGAATCTTTTAGCCAGGAGTGGCATGAAGTCACACAACAGCAATGTCTGTTGGAGAGCATGCCAAGACACATGAAAACTGTGAATAAATATCTGGGTTATTCCACGATATATTGATTTCTGAACTCTTCCTAAGTTAAAACATTAGTATTTTGAGGTGTATGGTCTAATTTGTGACAGGCAGGTTTGAGGGGTAGGGTTTAGTTTGTGACAGGCAGGTTAGAGGTGTAGGGTTTAGTTTGTGACAGGCAGGTTTGAGGGGTAGGGTTTAGTTTGTGACAGGCAGGTTAGAGGTGTAGGGTTTAGTTTGTGACAGGCAGGTTAGAGGTGTAGGGTTTAGTTTGTGACAGGCAGGTTTGAGGGGTTAGGAAAACTGGAACCTTAATCATTTACCTGCTTTGACCGATGAATCACATAGCTCTTCCATCCTTTAATGGCTAGCCTCCCTCTTTTGTGTGTTTCCTTTGTTGTTTGTATCTGTAATCTGCTTGGGCTGTTATGCAATTTGTCTTTTGCTAGTACAATCATATCATACGTTTCCTCACCTCTCCAGGTTGTGTGCTGGCAGTTGCTTTCCTCTCCACTCACAGGCTTAATGAGGGACATAAAAATTCCCTTAAAGTTTCGTGTTAGGTTTAGGGTTAGGTTTTGGGCTGGGCGATAAGGAACTTTCTGTGTTCTCACAAGGATAGCAAAACAAATGTGTCAATCTGTGTGTGTGTGTGTGTGTGTATCTGTGAAGTCAGGTTAAGCGTGAAGATGTCAACTCCTTTGTGGGCAGTGCAACATCTAAGATTACCACTTGTAGGAAGCACACCGCTTGTAAGAAGGTTTGCGGGGAGGCTTATTTCAAACTACATATATTATCTGGTGGGTGCAAAATGGAACAAACTTGTAAACATCCTGATAATAAATTACAAACATGGATCTAAGGTCTCTATTCTTGTCCCGTGCTCTTTTGTAATCGAGAAGAACACAAATAATCTTTGTGTTAACTACATAATGCATTCTTACCAATGGCAAAACATTCTATTTAACTGAATAATCATGCAATTTGGTTTAGAATCAATTTGTTGGAGATGCATACATTATAGTCTGAAGTACGAGCATAATTTGGTTGGATGGCAGAGCTGTAGAATCAGTTTGCCTAATATACCAACTGTTTCAATGTAGAACGCTTCATCTCAGCCAGATTCAGTATCTTACTTCAAAAGCAATTGGTTGTCTAAGTAATTAAAGCTGTGTTGTATGTTAAATTTGTATTATATATTTTAGGAGTACAAAATAAAATGAAATAATAGCATTGTACACGCTGACAGTAGTGCTAACTGAGTGACTAATGGGAGTACAGATCATTCAACTTCATCCCCATTCCCTACTCTGGCCTGGACCTTGGGAATCAAGTAGCAGTATCCTACTAGGTCAGAAATATGGGACCAATGCAACATGTACAGGGTGCAATTGTACAACACCAACCAAGCAATGGTACAGCTGTACTAACATAACTACATGACATGGGCACTAATTATGTCTCAAAATGACAGCTACCATATCCACTCCATTTTATCCAGGCAGATTTTATCTTCCTGGCCAATAAAAAAACTACTTAACAAACAGCAAATATTCAAAAAGTATAACATTATATTTGCTTGATGTAAAAAGCAAAACCCACTAAGGATATTACCAAATCCATTTAGAAATCATAAAGAACAACTATTAAATCCCATTGGAAACTTATTTTATCCTGTTTGATGCACATTTTCAATGCAACTCTGTCTCACACATTCACAAGCCTTGTCAGGGGGAGTGTTGGAACCCAAGCGCGGACTGGAAGAGCGAGGAGAAGTAACGGAACTGGGGATGTAACAAGCCTACTATTGTCATATCAATCAACCAAATCAATCAAATGTATTTTATAAAGCCCTTTTTACATCAGCAGTTGTCACAAAGTGCTTTCACAAAACACCCGGCCTTAAACCCGGAGGAGCCAACAACAGTAGTGTTGAACTTCAGTGGCTAGGAAAAACCAGGCTCCAAGGGGTGACCAGTCCTCTATTGGTTGTGCCGACTGAACATATTAAGAGTCCAAATTGTAGTTAATCGATGCATGTCTGGATCTGCAACATAACCAGGAGGACTTTGGACAGGGATGGCAACAAGTCAAGCCTGTTACTCCACAGGTGTGGGTCAAGACCTCATGTCCTCCTAAGTTTAAAACGACAGAAAACAGGGAACATTTGTACTCTACTCCCCCAGCACAATAATATAGCAGCATAAGACATTGGGGCTGAGACAGAGGACAGGGGGGTCCAGTGACACTGTGGCCCCATCCGGAGGAGGCCCGGGCAGGGCCCTACAGGCAGGAAATCAATCCACCCACATTGCCAAGCATCAACCAAAGGGACGCCCACCAACCGCAATCATCCTGAATGTGGACCGAGTATAGACAGCTAAAAGCAAGCAAGCTGCATGAAAAAGCTGTGGCGACCATATCAAGATCATGATTATTTGAAACAAACATTGTACTAGTTGAAAGGGGTGACTCACTGCCATCACAGTCATCTATATATGTCATAAAGGGAGTAGAGTGGTCTGTAATGAGAACTGACATTCAGAGTGTTACTCATCACCAAACCAGAATGGATCTCACCGGGCCCTGTGTTCTACTCTGTGAGTACTGACTTTGGAGATGTAAACTGAATGTTTTTAACGAAAATTAAATAATAACTTTCACCAAAGTTATTTTCACAGCTCAATAAATATAGCATAGTGTACATTACTGTATAACTAACGTGCTCTAATTACTTTCTTTGTCTTCTCTGTAGTGCTTAGTACCGTCTTCTACTGTGATGAAAGTCTCGGTAAATATACATTTATTTGGTCATACCTCAATCACATTATGCTTTATTCTCTTTGCCTCTTTCTGTTATGTAAGAATTTAATGTAAAATGACATAAATATAGTATTCTGTCCAATGTGTCTGTGCAGAGATATCTGGTGTTGTTCTGACCCTCCAACACAACTGGACCCAGATATTCATTGGAGAAACTGCCACTATGATGTGTAATGTTCAGGAGGGAAAAGTCACCGACTGGAAGTACACATGGCGCAAACATTTTGTTACCAACTTCTTCAGTATGGTGAATAAACATGAGATCAGAGTTAATGACATTTCTGACGGTGGTAATTACACATGTCTGGCAACATACAAACGTGATCAAAGTATTTATAAGTGGAGTAATAGTGTCAGTCTCACAGTGATAGGTAAGACATTATTTCTCTGTGATCTTAATGCCCCAGTCCCCCAAAAAACTGGGGTTTCTATTTGGAAAATTATTTTGGTTGTTAAATAAAATATGTTTCTACACCCCTGCCCAAAGCTACACTGACTGTTAATTTATACCCTGTGCACCAAGAAGAGAAGTTCTTTTTTATGTGTTTGGTGGAGTCTCACAGCGACTGGAGATATATGTGGTACAAAGACAGTTCTTATACTTTAGTATCCCAGTCTGACAGACACACTGTAACAGGAGACACCCTCACCATCAGTAGAGCTGCTGAGTCTGACCAGAGTACTTGCTATCATAGTGATGTTAGTAGTAGTCTCAAATTACTCAGGCTCATCTCACCCCACTTTCCTCTGCTTTACTAACATGTTATTAATAAACATGCCATGAATTTATGTATTTTTTTACCAGTTCTGCCAAATGCAACACTGACTGTAAAGACAAACCCAGTGTTTCCTGGAGAGACAGTCACTCTGACCTGTTCAGTTGGGTCCTACAGTGACTGGAGATATAAGTGGTACAAAGACAGTAATGATATTGTAGTATCCCAGTCTGACAGACACACTGTAACAGGAGACACCCTCACCATCAGTAGAGCTGCTGAGTCTGACCAGGGTCTCTACTGGTGTCAGGGAGAGAGAGACTCCAGACCCAAATCAACCTCCATCAGTCAACCTGTCACTGTCACAGTGAATGGTGAGTTAAGTTATGGTAATTCCAACGATAGGAATTCTTATTACAGTGATTACAGACATCAAAATTAGTTTGGCACAATTATCAGTTTATTAAATGTTTGCAATTAGAGAGATGTGTCAAAAGCGTACAGAATAATCCTTTGAGGAATCTTTGAGGTAAATATATGAACAGACAGTTTTTATTACAGTTAAAAGGGGTGTGGTAAGATGCTGCCTAGCCGTCTTATGTCAATAACCTAGGTTTCACCCAAGGGGCAGGCTGTCCTCCCCCACATGGGCAACCTTTTCTATTCTGAAAAGGACATACAGCATCTGGACAAGCAATAGACAGACCCTATACGGTTAATACAAATCGGCAGATTTACGAGAAACCCTATAACCTGCTGATACGAATAAATAATGATTATAAACTCCAGATCCCCCCCTCTCCTACATTCCATTTCTTATCTAAACATGGGAACTCAGTACCTTTAACTAGCAACCCATTTATACATGTACATAGAGGACTAAGTATACATCAGTTCAAGACTTTCCATAACAGGTACTCCTGTGTGTTTTTTGTCAGACCTTATGTCTATTAAGTCAATTCTAATCCGTGTGTCATTAATTTAAATGTTTTCATTATAATGGTGTGAGGAGGAGAACAGGATGTCAGTAAGACTGACCCGTTGCTATACACGCCTGTCTGTAGTGAAATAGCTGAAATGGTGGTTGAGGCTTGACATGCATGAAATACATTTTACAGCTTCTGGATGCTGCCTTTGTCTGGTCTTCACTTTACTTCCCCGTGAAAGATTAATATGAGGCAAAAGTACAGACTTTTATGTTAGCAAATTTATTGACACTTCAACTTGCCAATCTAAGATGTATAGAAGCTAGGGTTTAGTCTCAAATCTAATGTAATATAGGCAGTGAGTGACCCATTGACAGCGCTAAACTCTTGATGTCATCGTTTGAGATGCTTTGACAAGCCATTTTGAGCTGTTCCTTGTTTAGGTGAGTTTGACTCAGCAAGTGAAATGCAATTGGATGTACACTACATTTTAGAACATTTTAGAACGCAATAATTTTTCCAGCTATTACTGAAATATAAGCAGTTAAAGTTCAGTGAAAAACTGACATGTTACAGTACAAAGATATGTGGTAACCTGACAGAGGTTAAAAATTTTGAATAATCAAAAACTCAAAATGTTCATTTCAGCGTTATCAAGGCGTTTTTCAGGGAACAAGCAATGGGTCGACAACTGTCCGTTATTCAGATACTTACAGACCCTCTGTCTGTATAAAGCAGTGTTGGAAGATTCTGTGTTCCTAAACCCCCTTAAGCATTATTAGGACAGTATTGTACTGCAGGAAGTAATATATTGCTAGCATAATGTTTAGATAAGGCAATGAAAATAGAGATATTGCAAAGAAAGCCAAGATGTCAGTGAGTACAAGATCTCAAGGCACTTGAAAACTGGAAGAACCTCTGACCGGAAGAGGTCTGGCTGACCCAAAGCTACAACAGAAGAAAACGTTTCTGTGAGCCGAACTATTTCCTTAATATACTGTTTGCTTAATAGGCAACTGATAGACTAATTTCAAAACGTGAAATGTTCGGTTTATTCAGGAGCGTTTTTGTGTGGTTTCAAGTGGAATGGCCAACACAGCCTCCAGGCTTAAACCCCATTGAGCTAAACCGGGCAGAGGGTTGAATGTAAAGAAACCTAGTGCAACACGTGGGAACTTCTGCAATTGTCATGATTTAGGTAGAGCAGGACACCAGGTGCAGAGTTAACAGACAATGATGGATTTAATGACAACAAGAAACCAGGCAAACCTAGTTCAGCCTGCCCACAATAGAAGATGTGGACTTCTTGAGATTCAAACCTGGGTCGTCCACATGGAAGACTGTCGTTAACCACTAAATCACAGGGCTGTACATTAGATGGTGTCAGTATAGCCTCTTGTGTCTACCCTGAACAAATCCTCTTCTGCCACTGGCCATTTTAGCAGCTAATTGGCCATTCGTGAATGATATTGATACAGTTAAATTGACTAGTTTTTTACTATGTTTACCTCCACCAGTGTCTATGAACTGTACGGCATTTGGCACCAGCTGTTTTAACAGTGTATTAGCAAGTAATAGGCTTTACCGGTATTGCTTAATTATTGACCGGTAGTCAATAACTAAGCAATTGCTAACAAGTCTGTCAAAGCTATTTCATTTCATTGCATAAGAAAAATACTTAAATTTTGATCGTCATATTTATCTGAATGAAGATCAAAGGTGTTAAAAGGGATGGCTCAAGGTACTTTTTTTTTTTTTTTGAGAAATGGCGGAGTATTTTGCTTCTAGGTAATCTCATCCTCAAATGCAGTTGATTACAGTATTCGCAAAGACATCCGAATTATGCAACATTTTATTAAATTATTTCAGAGATCAGCCTGACTGTGGCAGGTGATATTGGCAGTTAATCTCAAAGGGCCTATAGTCCCTCCTATGCCATGTACAGTGGGGAGAAGAAGTATTTGATACACTGCTAATTTTGCAGGTTTTCATACTTACGTTGCTTGTAGAGATCTGTAAAAATCAAGAAAATCACATTGTATGTGGCTTTCTCGGTCAGGGCTTGGAAAAGGGATGAAAGTTTTAACGTGCCTTTGATACATGATTATCTTTAATATGGGATGAAGGTCTTACATTAGGGACTCAGAAAAATCCTAATTTCACAGTAATATAATGTTGAACCTTATGTCGGATTTACATTTTCATTAAATACAGAGACTGAACATAAGGATGTCTTTTAACAGATCGACCCAAGACTGTCCTGAGTATCCCTCCTCAATGGCTGAACCCTAGAGATTCAATGACTCTGATCTGTAAAGTTAATGAGTCGTCTACAGGCTGGAGGTTCTACTGGTACAAGACAGTTCCCTACAGAGCTGGGTTACCCTCTTTATTGGACAAGTCCTACTCTGTAGAGCCCCTATCTGGAAATGGGACTACTGAAGAGTCCTACACTCTGACGCTTGCTGGTCCGACTGACACAGGAAGATATGTGTGTAGAGCTGGGAGAGGAGACCCAGGCTATTACACAGATTACAGTGAACCTCAGTTTTTCTGGTCAGGAGGTAAATACATTAATACTGCATAAAATATATTTTTTAATCATCCTCATATGCAACTATATGATTTACTTGTCTTTAGACCTAGACCTGCAGTCGTCATTTTCTCTCAGTATAAGTCCCAACAGAACTCAACACTTTACATCAAAGTCTCTCTCACTGTTCTGTGATATGAAGGGGAGCTCTACTCGATGCAGAATGATGAGATACATTTGAGCTCAAAAGTTTGCATACCCTTGGAGAACTGGTGATATACAGTCAAGCCCTAAAGTATTCATACCCATGCAGAATTTTGAGCTATGGTGATTTTTATTTGACCAATTGGTTTCTTCTGGCTGGAATTGACATAAACAGGTGACAAAACACAGTAATACATTGTGATGGAGTTTCAAATAAATAACGTAACAATTTCATTACAAAAATCAAAAAATTACCCTAAAACGTTTTACTTAACACAATTAATAATTTATGATGTGCATTTTGGATATATAAAATAAAATAGTTGTATTTCTTTCATAGCATTTCTAATTATACGAATTAATAAAAAGATGCGTCAAAAAAGCATTTGACGCTCAAAACAAAACACTGACTTTCAAACAAAACACAAACTCATTCACCCCATGGAACAAGGCGACTGCCTGGTCTATCAGTTACTACGTTTGCGGTTGTTATGTCTTGCAATCACCCAATGGGCATCTGCATTTAAATTCCTGATACGATCGGGACGAGGATTGCTAGTTTGAAATGTCCCTACCTGATTTTTTACTGGTCCGGGATCATAGGGCCATCGTTATTGTCGAGCCTTGCAGTCTTTAGTAATCGTTGTCAATATGGCCTCAAATTCATGCAGGAGATATAGCCGCCCATTGGTCTAGGCAAAATACCTCCAGGTCATGCAAAGTCTTTGGTTGTTTTGGTACATTTGAGATCTCCCCAGATGATATTGGCTAGATGGCTAGATGATATTAAGGTCAGGAGACTGTGATGGCCACTCCCAAACCTTTTTCTGCTGTAACCACTGGAGAGTCAACTTGAACTTCTGCTTAGGGTCATTGTCGTGCTGGAAAGTCCAAATGTGTCGCATTGGCAGGATTAATGCAGAAGAATCAACATTTTCTGCCAGTTGTTTTGATAACATGCTGCATTTTTTGACATACATTTTCACAAGTTTCCTCGTGCCTTTAGAGCTCACACACCCCCAAAACATCAGTGAGCCACCACCATGCTTCACAGTGGGGATGCTATTCTTTTCACTTTAGGCCTTATGGACCCCTCTCCAAATAAACACTAATTGCAATTTATAAAGCCACAGGTGTGGCAAATTCACCTTTTTATTGCCATTTTCACCTGTGTGTCTGTAACAAAGCTAAACATTTAAGGGTATGTAAACTTTTGATTAGGGTATTTTGGGTGATTTCTGTTATCATTATAATTAAATAGGGGCCAAACAACTATGTGATGATAAATGGCTTCATATGATCCTTATCCTTAAATAAAATACACTTTATTTAATACAGTAAATTTTTATTAATACATGCTATAATTTCACAATTTCTGTCAGGGTATGCAAACTTATGAGACCAACGGTGCACAGAGATAGGAGTGGAGTCAGGATGTTCTAGTAACTGGGGATCAATAACAGGGTCCACATGTACCATCTCCTCCACACACACAGGGGACAGTGGAGTGTACTGGTGTGAGTCTGGATCACAAGTCCATGCTTAGGTAAATGAAACACATAGTTAACCTGGAGTTGTCACGATGGTATACATCAAACCCAGAGGGGGCCTTGGCCCAGCATGGCAGAAAGGAGAGGGCGACTATGATGATCATCGGTGGACCACGGGAAGAAGAAGAAGAATTAGTATAGATTGAACAATAATCTTTATAACCATAACATCTGTCATGATCGTCAGTGTTTGATTCTGTTGTAACGGATTTAAATATAACTATAACCTCCTGGTCCTTAAGACCAGAAAGTTTTGCATTAAAATGATTAAACGTAAAGCAGCACATTGATGCATTTTGATACTGGAATAAATTCATTTGTTTTGTTGTCCCTAATGGGACAAAAGGGAGGAATTGTTGAGGATTAATTTATTTCCATATCCTGATTTATCCATTATTCTGCTAATTCACTGTAATAAATGGACTGTTTAGACTAGGCCTATATTTTGCTTTAGACTGTTCATGGCTGCCACATATAGAAGGAGACTTAGGTCAGCATGCCCTGTTATTTGATTTTGTTATGGCCTGGACTGAAGGAGCCAGGCCTAAAACCTATCCTATCTATGGTCCTGTAAAGATGGCTCCAAGGTGAAGTTGTCTGTCTCCTCTTTTTCTCCCATTCGGGTAGGACAGAGACAAGGGGTAGCTCAGGTTAGGGGGTGTGTTAACTATGACTTAGAACTTTGGTTGCCATGACAATGTAGAGTTCTATCTTGTTTTACGATTAATATGACGCCTAGTTTTGTATGTATGTTATAGCATAAGAGATAATATTTGCAGGAGCTGACCAGGGGGGTATAAAGAGGAGAAAGCCATAATGAAATGCGAAGCAGTCTGTCATGGCATTGCCCTGTTCATCTTTTGTAATGTTTTGATGATTGTTCCCGTGGATCCACGTAATTAAACTTGAAATAATCAACTGTTATACGAACGACTGAGAAGTTCTTTATTTGAATAAATCGCGAACATTTAAATTTTTTCCACAGCCCTGATGGTAAAATCTATTTTTTTAAAGTCCCTCCAGGTTCTCCTGTCTCCTTCTCTGTGTCCAGACTGCTGTGTGGTCTACTGGTGGTGTCTCCATTTCTACTGGTGTCCATCATACTGTTGGTGAAATACTGCAGGACTGGAGGTGAGGACTTGGATGGATCTAGAACCAGCTGGTCCAGCATTATATTTGCCTCTTTATCATGTTCATATCACTATTAAAGTTGTGTTGAATCCAATGGTTGATTTAAATAGACCAGTGCTTCGGAACAACTATCTCTGTTTTTTCGCAAACTTTTACATTACATTTCAGAACTGTTTGACAAAGTAAAATATGTCCCTATGTTCCTGTATGTTTCTTTTTAACAGACACATCTCCTGATGTAGAGATACGATGTCATTATGGCAACAATCAAACTATATCTTCCTTGTGATCCTTACAGTGTGAATTGCTGAATACACTCGGTTTGAATGGAACAACAATTTTAATTTTATTGTTATATATCTTTTGTTTTATATATTTTATTTTCATTGATATCATATTTTACTGATTACTGAATTTACTATCACTGAATGGAAGGCTTCAAATTGACATCTTTAAGCCTTTGGCAATGTTATTTTGACTACATTTGCACAGTAGAAGCATGTTCTACTGTGGAACTCAAATACAGGTTTAATGTATTTAATATGCGATCGTATAAATCTCCCCAATATTGTTTGCCTATCTAGATTGACTCCACACTGTTGTGGCAATTTCTTAACTAATGTAATTTGGAGACATGTTTGCTTATCTATTACCTGGTAAGTAACTCGGGTCTTTGGTTGTGACATGCATTTGTATTATTTCAGAGAATCATTAGATTCTCTGACCATCTGCTCGACTGGCTAAACCATTAAGGGTATCTGTCCTTTGTTCCTTAGGAATGTGATTGTGGGGGACGGTAGGAGCAGTTGTCCCTTTAGGTAAACACAACAGTGAACAGTATGGCAGGAAGGATAAGGTAGGGGGGATAACCCTCCCACCTGTGTGACCTAAGATTGATGGGTAGCATTATACCACACCCCTTTAACTGTTATAAATACTGACCGTTGTTTAATTTACTTTAGAGGCTCCTCGAATGATTATTCGGTAAGCATTTGACGCGTTTCTCTATTTGCAAATAAACTGCTAATTGTGCCAAGAGAATTTTGTCTCTGTCTTACTCCTTTGAGTGTCTATCGATGGAATTTCCATCACAACACTGATTTTACGCATATGAATCCTTACACATGGTCAATATCTGTATTCATATAATAATAATAAGCAACAGACTATTGTGGTGGTTCTGTTGACAATTACCAGGTTAGTTTCTATTGTGGTCAGCAAGAATGTGGAGTACTTATAGACTTGTTCTATACAGGGGGCGATAAGAAACCTCAGACCCAAACCTCACCCTACACTCACTAAAAAGGTGACGTATGTTAATATAGAGGCTTGTAACCTCTCTCCTTATTTGTTACAATGTAGGGAAAGGAAAAAAACAACAAGATTTGATTAGTTCATTGTAGAAATGATATGATGTGTATTGCAAACTGTTAACATGGATACATACAGTCCCCTCCAAAAGTAATGGAACGGTAAGGCAAATTCCTTTTGTTGTTGTTCACTGAAGGGTTTAAGATCAAAAGATGAGTATGAGACAAGAGTTTAGAATTTCAACTTCTCCTGGTATTCACATCTAGATGCGTTATTGGGAACAGGTGCGCGCATGCAGCTCAGGAATGCGAGCGCCCACCTCTGCGTGTTCACACCTCTTTAAACCATATTGGATAATTATACAGTGGGGTAAAAACGTATTTAGTCAGCCACCAATTGTGCAAGTTCTCCCACTTAAAAAGATTTGAGAGATGTAATTTTCATCACAGGCACACTTCAACTATAAAAGACAAAATCAGAAACAAATCCAGAAAATCACATTGTAGGATTTTTAATGCATTTATTGGTAAATTATGGTGGAAAATAAGTATTTGGTCAATAGCAAAATTTAACCTGAATACTTTGTTATATACCCTTTGTTGGCAATGACAGAGGTCAAATATTTTCTGTAAGTCTTCACAAAGTTTTCACACACTGTTGCTGGTATTTTGGCCCTTTCCTCCATGCAGATCTCCTCTAGAGCAATGCTGTTTTGGGGCTGTTGCTGGGCAACACGGACTTTCAACTCCTTCCAAGGATTTTCTATGGGGTTGAGATCTGGTGACTGGCTAGGCCACTACAGGACCTTGAAATGCTTCTTATGAAGCCACTCCTTCATTGCCCGGGCGGTGTGTTTGGGATCATTGTCATGCTGGAAGACCCAGCCACGTTTCATCTTCAATGCCCTTGCTGATGGAAGGAGGTTGTCACTCAAAATCTCACGATACATGGCCCCATTAATTCTTTCCTTTACATGGATCAGTCGTCCTGGTCCCTTTGCAGAAAAACAGCCCCAAAGCATGATATTTCCACCCCCATGCTTCAAAGTTGGTATGGTTTTCTTTGGATGCAACTCAGCATTCCTTCTCCTCCAAACACGACGATTTGAGTTTTTACCAACACGTTCTATTTTTGTTTCATGTGACCATATGACAATCTCCCAATCCTCTTCTGGATCATCCAAATGCTCTCTAGGAAATCGGGCCTGGACAAGTACTGGCTTAAGCAGGAGGACACGTCTGGCACTGCAGGATTTGCAACATTCAGCCTAATAACATTTCACATAAAATCCTAAAATTCAGCATGGTGAAAACTCCATTAATTGATAGTAAACTCAGTAAATCCAAAATATGACATACATGGAAAAACAATATAATAAAAGGTCACAGTGAGGGCACACTGTGAGAATCACAAATTTAGTTCAGTCTCTTGGTTGACATAATCACATTGTATCTTGACTTCAGGAGATTTGGCTGTTGAAAACCAACCTACAGGAACATAATGGAATGTTTGAATCAGAGTCAAATGTTTAGGGCTTAAATGTAATGCATTAGAAGTAAAAAAAAAAAAAAGGAAGAAAAAAAGAGGTAGTTGGCCCCCGGCGCTGGTCTATTTCCACTTTGACCTTGCCACTTCATTCAAAACAACTTAAGCAAGCAAGCAAACAAGTTTATTTATATAGCACAATTCATACATAGAAGCAATTCAATGTGCTTTACAGTGAAAATAGAAATAATGCAATAAAATCAGAAACAGTATACACAGAGGTTAGTCCTCTGATAGCACCAGAACGTGCATTACAATTGGTAAAATATAGCAGGATGTACATTTAATAACACAATAAATTAAGATGAGAAATATAAAAACAGCATAAATAATAAAACATAGGATAATAGAATTGAGATAAAATATAAAACAGAAAGCTAGAATAACTATAACACAGAATAATAAAATAGAAATAGAATATAAAACAAATTAGCTAGAAAAAACTGTAATACTTAACAGTGCTGTTATAAAAACAGGCTCACAGTGGGGTTGCGTTTGAGAGCTCAGTCATAGGCACGTGCAAAGAGTAGGGTTTTTAGCCTGGATTTAAAAATGGACACATTTGGTGAACGTCTAAGATCTTCTGGTAGTTAATTCCAGTTGTGTACAGCATAACTGCTAAACGCAGCTTCTCCATGTTTAGTTTGGACTCTGGGCTCTACTAGCTGACCTGAGTTCATGGATCTTAGAGCCCTGCTCGGTTTATATTCTTCAAACATATCAGAAATGTATTTGGGTCCTAAACCAGATTTATAAACTAAAAGCACCACTTTAAAGTCTATTCTGTAACTGACCAGAAGCCAATGCAAAGATTTAAGAACCGGAGTGATGTGCTCGGTCCTCTTGGTCCTGGTTAACATTCTAGCAGCTGCATTCTGAATGAGCTGCAGCTGTTTTATAGTCTTTTTAGGGAGTCCAGTTAAGAGGCCATTACAGTAGTCAACCCTACTAGAGATAAAAGCATGGATGAGCTTCTCTTGGTCTTTTTGGGACAC
>JACXGJ010007967.1:0-28623 GCA_016801105.1 Esox niger | reverse complement strand
GGAACCTACTTATGTTGAATGTTTGTGCACGTAGTTGTGGTTTATTTTGGTTGTTAGCCGTAGGCTATAGTTCACCCAGTCATTGTGTCTGTTTTGAGTTTGTTCTTTTGTTGCTTTCTTTAATTAAAACATGGATTATTTCTACACCAACCGTTCTGCCTCTGCTCTTCTGTCCTCGAACACCGGACACTGTGACATTACTTTACATTAAAACCAACTATCCTCTCCACTCAGGTTACTTTACATTAAAACCAACTATCCTCTCCACTCAGGTAACATTACATTAAAACCAACTATCCTCTCCACTCAGGTAACATTACATTAAAACCAACTATCCTCTCCACTCAGGTAACTTTACATTAAAACCAACAATCCCCTCCACTCAGGTTAGTTTACATTAAAACCAACTATCCTCTCCACTCAGGTTACTTTACATTAAAACCAACTATCCTCTCCACTCAGGTTACTTTACATTAAAACCAACAATCCCCTCCACTCAGTTTACTTTACATTAAAACCAACTATCCTCTCCATTCAGGTAACTTTACATTAAAACCAACTATCCTCTCCACTCAGGTTCTGCTTTCTGCTGACCAATAGAGACGTTCTGTGTGGTAGAATGCACTTCTATATGCACCCAAAATAAATACAAATAAAAAAGTCATCTGAATAAGACACACTGCCCACATCATTGGCTCAGGAATTGAACCCAACAACCAAAAGCTAAGCAGTTCCAACATTTGAACAACCCCTCAAAGGGAGTTTTTTCCCTCCGTAAATAACTGACAGAATTCATTACTCGTGTGTATGACCATTCTTCATCTGTGGTACAGGTGAATGGACATTTCATGGTTCAGCCTGGACATAGTCCACGTCTTGGGGTGACATACCTCCAGGGCATTGTGGACACGCCACACACCAGACTTTCGTGGTTAACCACAGGTGGCTGTGTGTCTGTCTGAGGTGGGGGGCTGCAGAACCCCCCTGCCTATCCCTGCCTCCGGGCCAGTGTTCATATTGATATGATAATAGGTAATCTGCCCTCCGGCTCTGTGGATGAGCAGTTCACACATTTATTTTTCAGATAGTCTGGCCTACCGTTGCCCCGGGTTCAGGTGTAAATTGTTGTTTTGGAGAGCACGTTAAAAAGATGCCCGGAGACAGAAATCGATGGGAAGCCGGGATTGAGCGCATTCATTATACCAGGAGGTCTCTGCCTTGGCTGTATGTAACATTTATGACTCCATGACGAGCTGTTATTTACTGAAAGCTGGTAACAACAGACACCGTCTACTTAATGTTATCATCGAGTCAGGACTGTCAAGTGGAAATGCCCATGTTTGCGGGCTAATTGCGTCCACACATGTAAAATCCACCTCCACAGAGATATTTCACAGAGGTCCTGTCACGTTGTCATGGTCACGAACATGACGGCTTCAAATGAGAAAAAACATTTTCCATCTGTGTCTGGGAATAGTGGCCGATGCTTTGCATGTATTTTTAGCACTTCAAGGAGACGCAGACACACACTTACACACACACACGCACACAGCAAATGGCATGCCCCTCTACATTCATTAGGCCCCTCCCCCTCATCTCTGGCCCTATCTGTTGGCGCCGTGGGCCACTAACTGGAGCGTATGCTTAGAGGACCCGGGAACCCTCCGAAGGGCCTCTTTAATGAAGTCCGATCTCATTAAAAGATACCGTGTCAACACGGAGACACAAGGGAACAAGCAGGGACAAAGGAGAGGCCAGTGAGAGCTCCAGGTTCCCTGTGTGAGATACACACATGTGCACGTAATGAAGTAATGCTACAGACTACTACAGTGAATGACGGCTACTATCACTGATAACCATGAATACAACAACAGGAAATGAAACGAGACGCATGTGGGAACGACCGGCTTGAACACCTCTATTCTGTGTCACGCGTTTTCATTTAATCGGTAATACATTTGTTACGTATAGTCATTTACATCTCACGCTGGCTTCACCTTTGTCCCTGCTTGTTTCCTTGCATGAGGGTACATCACAACATCAACGTGCCTTCGTTTTCTCATTAAGATGGTACTTGTGATAATTAACGACTGTCTCACTTGTTTCCAAGGTCTGAAACCCCTTTTAACTACAGAGCACCAGTGTAAAACAAAGCCCTAGTCCAGGTTTCATGTTTGATGCCAGCAGTAGACACTAGCAGTAGACACTAATGAGACAAGAGGAGAGCAGTTGTCTCCAATGAGGCGACAGGAGGACAGAAGCTATCACCAATGACGCGACAGGAGGACAGAAGCTATAACCAATGAGCCGACAGGAGGACAGAAGTTATCACCAATGACGCGACAGGAGGACCGAAGCTATAACCAATGATGCGACAGGAGGACAGAAGCTATCACCAATGATGCGACAGGAGGACAGAAGCTATAACCAATGATGCGACAGGAGGACAGAAGCTATCACCAATGATGCGACAGGAGGACAGAAGCTATCATCAATGATGCGACAGGAGGACAGAAGCTATCACCAATGATGCGACAGGAGGACAGAAGCTATCACCAATGATGCGACAGGAGGACAGAAGCTATCACCAATGAAGCGAGAGGAGGACCGCAGTAGACACTATTAAGGAGAGAGGAGTGGAGAGGTTATCATCAATGAGACGACAGGAGGACAGCAGCTATCCCCAATGAGGAGACAGGTGGTGTTTTAGTGCTACATAGAGAAACAGAGATAGACAGACATTTAATTCACCTGTCCCCATAGTGGTTTCCTGCCTGTTATTTAGTAAGACAGAGTGACAAATCGGTCTCTTCCAAGGAAGGGCTAAGTGGAGGACTGTTCCTCCGTGGCAGGACACAGAACAGCTGGGCTGGTGAAGATGCCCATGTCATAAACCACTGTTTTGGATAGCGTATATAGCGTATATAGCGTAAATATAGCGTACTAAGCGTATATAACGTATATAACGTATATAGCATATTTAGCGTATATCCAAACATAAGGATACCCTCTGCATAGTACATGTGTGGATGTTAGTGTTATTTGTCCGAGGGTGTCTTGTGTACGGAGGAAAATCTGGATAGTGGAAGGGGGAGATGAAGGAAGAGAAAAGTGATGAAGGAAAGGTAAAGGGAATGAAGGGAGCGAGAGAGGATGAGAGACATGTAGTGAAACATGAAAGAATACTCAATCTCTTTTTGGCTAAATCTTCCACACCACCTGCTTGCAGGCGCTCTCTAGAATCAACCAGAGTCACATCATAGGGATAGTTTTCTACAATCCTTCCTGTTCGTATCGATCTTCTGAAGGACCTTCACAGATACTTTTATATTTATTTATTTCTACTGTGGGAAGAGAAATCGGTCAGAAGAGAAGTCAAGCTTTTCCATTTCAGATCTGGTGTCGGGAGTGACAGTGTGTCCAGAATACTGATATTGCCCGAATGGGTTCTGAGCAGTTCATTTGTGAACTGCTAAAGCTAATACAGGAAACGGAGACACCATCGGAATTTTAATAAACGACCATTACAAGTAAATACCCAGTGTAATGCCAAGTCTGAGGCCAGGTCTTGTTCTGGCTTCCCGAGTATGTTGCCTTTCAAGCAGTAGCCCATCAGCGAGTCAGTCAGTCGTGACTCAGAACCATATGAACTCGAATGAGCATCCTAACTGACATCATCACCGCGATGGCCATTGAGCAGGAAATGGAGAAAATCAGGCAAACAGGGAACATTTTGACGCCGGGAGAGGCAACAGGCGGGTACCCGGGGGTCCGAGTTAAGGTTTCCATGTAACGTAACTGTGGCCATGTGTTTCGGATCCATCCGCAACCGTGTCCATGACATCGCCTCTCAACACCAGCGGCACCTCCCTCTGCTAGCACATTCCCTCCTTGTCCTGTCAACGCGCTGACACATGACCCTAATTGGCCTCGGAGGCAGAGGCGTCCACTGGCCCCAGCAGCAGTGTTTTAAACACCCTCGCTTGAAACCAGAGAAAGTGGCAGGGCTATTCCCGGTGGGCACGGGGAAAACGGCAGACACCGTCCTCATTTGGTTTCATCAAACAGGACAGACCCCCGATCCTGAGAAGCACCACCTACTCAGACTAGAACCCCATCCTGATGTAGGTCAGAGGAGGTGCCCCTTCCCGTTCAGAAAAAGTGACCCCTTTTCCCCTTGGAACCAGAGTTTGTGTCCACACGTGAGGAGCAACTGACACGGCCACGCTCATATTACACTGGATGGGCCTGACCCCTCCTAACTGATAATCCCATGATAGTGATAGTCCCTGCTGGGGTCCCCCGAAGAAGCCCAGAGTAGATATGTGCAAATATGCTAACTCTGATCATAACAGGGAAAAATGTATTGGCATATGTACAAGCTGAACGCAGGAACCTGGTGGGGAGGCCCATGTTGACTCACACATCACCTGAGCGTGTTGGTTCTGCTGGCCAAGTGGGTTGGTTCATGGTAATACAACCGAAACGGGCCAGGGTTCTGAAGTTAGGTTCATCTTCCCCACGCCTTCACCAGAAGGTTACTCCTGGAAACACGTCTGGGGACGGACTCCGCTAAGAGGGCTCCCAAACAGGAGAAAAAGTTTCTAGCCAAGAGTTTTCTATTTACAAACCTGCTGAGACCAATTTTACTGAGTAATGGAAAAATCTCAAGCTAAGACAAAGGGCGGGGTCAACCCCGTTGCTATGGATGATGTTGTGATCCATGAACATGCTTACTTACTATGCCCACCGTGATTGGCTGATAGGGGAGGGGTCTCTCTCAGTGAATTCATCATAGCAATACTGGTGATGGATGTGTCATGTTGCCATGTTGAAATAAAGATATTCAAATACAAATGTAGGCCAAGTGTCACTGATTAAACCAAGAACGACATACTGACTAGTCCAGACATGTTCAGCTAACTGTCAGCCACTTGCATGTCTGGCAGCTCATAAAAACAAATGCTTGTTCAACTTAAGATTATGCAATCATTTGCACAATAATGTGTCCCATCTATAGTACCTACAGCAGGTGGTCAAGCTATGGCCATGAGGTAGGCTTTGTTTCTTTGTAGTTGGTGAACATCAAGAGGAAACTGAATCAATTGTCACACAACACGGGGTCTGGAGAGGGCAGTAATTGTATGATGTAATATTCTACCGACAGATATTTGAGATATACGAAGTTCGTCTGTGCTGCATAGTAACATTTTCCCTGTGGCCAATTAGTGTAGAGTTGTCACAGCCTTGATGTCAGATGTTATTGGGTATTTCTGTTTGTTGGTGGTGACCGCATCCCTGACTGGCTCTACTATGATCATTATACCGTCACGATTAAGGCCATACCTTGTTAAAAGCTCAGCGTCATTAAACGTCTCTAAAACGTCGACCTGATTGCGTAAAAGCAGTGGTCTACTCATGGGTTAAGATGAATAAGGCATGGCCTTGGGTCCTGTTGTCAGACCAGAGATTAGCATTTGTGACACATAAACCTACTGATAAAAGCACATGAGCAGACACACAGTGTGTGGGCTCGGAAGGACATGGAGCACAGAATGAGAAATGGCAATACTAAAGAGTGAAGAGTCATTGGACGTTACACTACCTATGCACATCATTGGTGTCGTCTGCCAGTGCATATATAAAGCGATAGATGTCTGTGGAAGCATCGAGAGCCGTTTCCGCTGTGAAAACGGCCAGTTATCACGATTCAAGCGACTTTCAACATGGTTGAATGGTTGGTGCTCGTGAGATGGGTCGTAGCATTTCGGAGGTAGAGGAGAAATTTGGATTTCCGCGCCCTATTTAAAGTGTGTACCGTGAATACCAGAATTCTGGCAAAACGTCCAACTTACGACAGCAGTGTGGCCGTAATTGACCCAATGGGACCCATGGTATGTCTATAAACGTCTCAGGCAGGTGAACGCTACGTGTGCATCTTCTCTGACGAGGCACACCTGTTCATGTCCAGCGTTCATTCTGATGGGTTTGGCCTCTTCCAACAGGACAATGCGCAGCTGCACACGACACACCAAATCATGGTTAGAGGAACACTCGCCTGAGTATGGGTTCTTGCCATTCCCGCCAGTCACCAGATATCGAACACATCTGGGATGCCATGCAATGCGCTGTGGAACGCAGAAATCCTACACCTCGGAATACCACAGAAATGTGGACTCTGCAGGTAGTATGGTGGTCATTGCCTACAGAATACTTCCACAAGCTCGTGGAGTCCATGTCATTTTTCTGCAGCTCTGCGCTCCCGTGGGTGGCCTACCAAGTACAGGACTGGTGTACCAGTTTTTCAGGCACTTCAGTGTACATAAACATAAAACAGACCATTTTACATTTCTGCAACCCACCAATCGATTTCTGAAGGCCTTCGGGCCACATGGCATGCAGACAAATTACACAGCCGTGGTCAATAGTCAAAAGTTTAAGTTGTGTCTGTGTAACTTATGAAAACACTCCATTGCTGTGCAAAATGTTGAACCCCGCTCCAATACTTCCCCTCCCTTCTCCACCCCACCCGTCCCCTGCTCTCCCTCTACCCTCCACCCCTCGTCCTCTATCTCCCTGTGTCCCTCCACTCTCAATCTCTCCTCCCCTCCCGTGCTCGTCCTTTCTCACCCATGTGATGTTCGTGACTGACAGTGCAGTACCTTACACCTAATGACAGTCTACGTCACATTAGGTTTTTCTTTCTTAACGCTTCACGGTGTCCAAGGCATCCATCACTCGGGAAGATACTCGAAGACAAGGACGACTCCAACATTCAGCCTAATGGAGAGGAGAATGAGGGCAGCCACGGCACACAAGCCCACACTGGGCCTCCTATCGCTGGAACTGACTAACTTATGCTACATTCACATTACCATAGCTTCCAGAACTACGGAGTATGATGTGAACTTAGTGTTTCCACAGTGATATGTTTTGTTTTGTTGCATAGACTTCGCCAGACAATGGGTATCTTCCTGGGTGGTTATTTGCCAGGTCTGCAGACAGCAGCAGGTCCTGCTGGTTTCAGGGGTATTTTGCCTTCAATCTTGTCTTCAGCGAGAACTTTCCACTTTGTGACCCTGAAAAACTCTTTAGCAGCTATAGCAGTGTTTTAGGGTCATTGTCCTACCTCCTCATGCACGTCGAAGTAGAAATTGTATTATTCTTAATGTCTTCTTAAGGCAGTGAATCCAACATTCTAATAACAATTGGCACCATCATGTGGGGTTATGTAGAAAATGTACTGTATTTCCTAAGTGGTCCATCCATCATGGGTGGACTTACCCTTAAAACAAAGCTGACAGTCAGCACTTTGACCAGATAGTCATTGTATAATTTCCCATCCAAAGTGTTGAAATAAAGAGCCACAAAAACATGTCACTGTTTAAATACCTTTGGAGTTCACATTGTATTCCTTCCAACAGCTCAAATAAAGTTTGCCCCAGCACCAAAGATTAGATCATCCCCAATATACTGTATTCCATGTTTCAGAAGATTACACGAACATGAGTGGTTTCTTGATAAATGTACCTATTCAGTAAAAATCTTCCAGCAATGAATAATGTAACAGCCTACTGGATAAATAATTAAATAATGTGTCCTGGATATATTGGCTTTTAAGTTTGAATTCTTCCCTGTGAAAGGCTGCCTGGAGCCTGAGTACATTTTAGAGTATCTGGAATGTTGGAGGAAGGGAAATATACATGTGACATACGTTTGACCGCCCGTCAATATTTCACGTTCCGTCCAAATGTACAGTGTAAACTGGATGACAAAGTCACAAATCCGTCGGGAATAGAAAGGACACCTGTTTGATGTATTCTTAGAGAATATCATTTCTCTGTGAATCTCTATCTGTTTGCATTTCCACCTCCTCCCTGGTTCTCCTCCCGTTTGAATGCTTGCAGTGGGGTTGATTCAAGTGGAGTAGAGCTGGGATGGAGAATTGGAGCAGTGAAATGGGTCACTTTCCCCTCACTGGTACCCCTTATGAGTTATTCAGACGCGCTGCGCCTCCCAGGCAGACGGGCCAACGGACGACGTTCTGAGCCCGTCTGCCATCGACAAAACACCTAAAGGAGTCCCACACTGCTGGATTCAGGCTAGTCACATTTCCTGCTATTGAAAAAAGACACATTTGGATTCAGGCTAGTCATATTTCAGGAAGGGTTAGCACCCCTGGTTACATAGGCCAACTATATTTTGGGAAACATACAATAGATGCTTTCTATAGCACACGCCTCTATGGAGAGTCTTGGTACCGGAACCGTTTTCCCCACCTTGCCCAGCCCGCCCCCTCCATGTGCCTGTCGCTAGCAGCTTTACAGGGTGTCCGAGACATCTTGTGTTTTGACACATTTGTCAACGCTGTTGTGAGGTGAATAACTCATTCCAACATTCCACAAGGTCAGATGTCACCAGCTCACTAAAATGTTCTGCTTGTTTTGGTCCACTGGTGGTATATTTGTTGACCGACCGAAAACGTTAGTAGCACCAAAAATATTTAGGGTCCCCGACAGCTTTTGTAATGGTTTCATATTCGCTTGCTTTGAATGCTGTACTGCTGTGTATTTCTTTCTGTGAGCCAAAGCAAGATGTTATTTACCAAGTAATTTCTTTGACGTCTCTCAGCTGTCCAGCTAACTTCGACAGATGTATAATTACATAAGCATATTCACAAAGCAGCTATCTAGAGCTCAAATCCAGGTACAGTGTGAACTTTTTTGAAACATTTTTGTTAAGCATAATTTTATTTAAATAACAAATTGCAATTCTTATACTTTTAAGTCTTTTATGAGAAAAGATCAGTTTGACCCGTGAATATAGCGCCTTAAATATGCCTGAAACGTGTTAACATAATTATATGTCCTGTTTGGTAAATCTCCAAGCACACGTGTTTAAATATGTCATTAATATGCCTTGCTTTATGTTCCTATTCATTCTAATGGTGGCCAGCATGGAGCACTGTGCTATTAAGACTGTGATTAGATTACTATCCACAATTAAGGGCAGGGAGGAAAATGGCTTTCAATGAGGCGTAAACTCTTCTATTGGAACAGACGGTACGAGAGGAAGGACGACGGCGTCTTTAGTGCCATGACGACAGACGTGTCTGTCTGGAGCCATTCTAGCAGATCCCCCATCACACACACGCTCGCGCCTGCATACGCACGCTAACACACACGCCCAAACACACACACACACAAACCTTGGCAGGTGTCCACTTGTACACTACAAGACGACATTAAGGGGAGTTATGACTCATAAGAGAGCGCGCTGACACGCACATTACCATGGCAAATCGCTGTGGGTCCTTTTCAAGGTTACACCGCTACCTACGAGTGAACCTGCGCCAAAGTAGAGAATGGCACCTAATATTGCATCAGCACAGAACAATGTGATTTTAAGAAAATAGGGAGATGAACCAAATTGGATGCAGAGGTCTATTGGATTATATGGATCTAGAATAAACATGCTAGCTATCCTGAAGTATTTAGCGATTAGAGATTTTGTGTTTTTTGTTTTCGAGGTCTGCTCCGCTTCGGTGTAATAGTTTAATTGTAAATGTGAGCATTTTTTGTTTAAAATAAATTATGAAATGATAATGACATACATTTGTATCTAGGGTTGTTTGGGGGTATTTCTAAAGTTCTAATCACGTTAACAAAATGTATTCGTATTAATACAAAGGTTAATTCAAAGGTTAATTATACTAAATTTTAGCCTGCGAATACATTTCAGACCAAAAAAGTCACGTCTAACCCTTTATTAGAGCATACACAACATAATTCATACAGGTCTTGATGCTCTGCTCTTCTGGAGTAACTCACTGCCATTACAGATCATATATACGATACTACCAATGACGTAAGACCAGCACAGATCTGATAGATTGAGTGACGTGACGATCAAATAGTCTGTCTAAAATCTGCTGTTGTGAAAGGAAGGATCCCAGGCATTAGCTGATATGTTGTTGACCAATGACCACTCGTGTTTTCTGTCTGAACTGGCAAGGCTAAGAATACATATATATAAAAGCGTTTAGGTAAAACCTTGTGGATGGGGGAAATGTTTCATAAATATGTATTTCGGTAGAGGGTAAAATGCACATTTAGTGTTGCCAATTAAGCGAATATATTTTGTGAGTTTTCAGGCCGCTCGCGAGACGTTTATTGGTAAAGGAGTCTAGTTTCTTTATGAGACAGCCCCAGGGAATGTTGATTCCGCGTGTGAGTGTGTGTGTGTGTGAGTGTGTGTGTGTGTGTGTGTGTGTGTGTGTGTGTGTGGCGCTCATCTCCGGTCCACTGCTTGTCTGTGCCCCCATTAGTTTTGCCCTCCTCTCATCTCTGTCCGCTCCATCCTGTCAGCCTCACCGTGTTATAACAGGCGGGGAGCAGAATGTGCCAACTGCCTTGTTAAGACCAAACAGAGCCTCACGCCGAGAATTGCGCCCTGGTTACTGAAATTAGACAAGTACTTATTTTTTCGACTCAGATGTTACGAGATATTCCGTCTGCATGTCATTCACATGACAAATATTGATCCTAATCGATAGGTAAACGTTAACTGGGGAAGGTATTGGCGAGCGATGGCCAGATTTTAGGTGAAGTCATGCGGTCGTAGCCACATTAAAGTTTTTCTTGCTTGCTACTATGAGACTCCAACCGCCATACAGAAGTGTGTGCACTGTTGGCTGACTTTACAGTGATTACAGCCCAGCACACATGAAGGGGGTATGGGAACTTTGATGATAATGGAGAACATTTAACAAGGTACCTGATCTACAATGCAGACATACAGTATATATCTTTTAGAAAAATATGTGATGAAATATGATAACCAGAATTCGTTTTCTACTGACAAAACAAATTGATCTGCTTCTCCCTGAGAATATTTAGATTTATATATTGGTAAATTATAATTGAATATACCAGAGTTACATTGCGATTATTATTTGATTGCTATATCATTTCAAGTCTGTCATCTAATCTCTTCATTAGCCAGAAAGCTACTGGCATTGTAGTCTTGCTGGGCAAAGCTTGGTGAGAGTTGGCTAACTTTTCGGTAGCTAGAGATGTTGGACAACATTACTCTTGCAGGTAGTTCAGATCTACATAGAAGAAACTACATATTTCAATAGTTTAGTTCTTCAATGTAGATAAGGTATGCTTTCAAATAGAACAGTTGCCCAGATTGTAACATGACAATTCCTAAAAACATATACTTTTTGGGTTTGTTTTATCTAATATCACGATGAAATTCTGAAAAATAGTCATAGTCATAATTGTCTGCAGTAATCTTGTTTACCGTATCACGAAGACCTCACACATTCTCCAGGGTTGGCCTGCTGTTAATTCTTACAAGACGTGTATCTCTTCTTTCATATTCAAACCAGATAAATCAACAGATGAAAAGACATCCAAAACAATTTAACCTGGCCCACCGGTGAATCAGGCAGTCATCTGAACTAGTTTGTGTCATAACCCCACGTGCACATCTCGAGACGCTCTCGCTTAACATGATGGTGACTCCAGTCCGTTCTGATGGCTAGCGGTCCCCAAATCTCCATCCATTAGAGGGCCTTTGGGATTAAGCCGGCCTGGGAAGCTCGCAGCTCTAATGTGCGGCTGGAAAATCATCAAGGACTGAGCGATGCTATCAAGTCAGCCTGGACCAACATCCCTAAGGAACAACATCCCATACTTGGTCGACTCCATGCCGGGTGGAATTCAGGCTGTTTTGAGGGCCAAAGGGGGTCCAGACTAATAAATAGATGCAACTAACAAAGTGAAAACTGAGTGTAATGTAATAATTTATTTAACAATATGCGCAAAATGTGTGTGTCAGTAATTCTATTCTGAGACCCAACACTTTCAGTCAATACATTGATTCATATGGCTGCGTGCTGGGTGTTGCCGGTGATGCTTTTCCAATAACTCCCACAGTCTATTAAAGTGTTTGTTAGGGCAGTGGGGGGAAATAGCAGTAATATTGAATCAGAACAAATCTGATTGAGAAACAAAAGCCCCACTCGTGGTTTTATTTAATCGACTGGTTCTGAACAAGAGAGGTTTTAGAAAGTACACTAGAACCTGAATGTGTATATTCCTTATGGGCTAGGATCCAAAACTGATGCCAAACCAAATTTTTCACTGTCTGTCCGTGGGTTGCAAAAAACAATGATTGATAGCCAGCTAGGATACACTTCTTTAGGCAAACCATTACTGGGTTTCACTGTTTGGGGAGCGCCATTCTCAACCACAATCTGAAAAGCAGAAATATTTTAGGCTCAAATGATCAGGTATTGATCCACTCTGAATCGATGACTAAGGTTACCCATTTATGTTTTAAAGTTAAAGAGTTACAAGGCAGGGAACTGAGACACAAACTTGGGTTAAGAGCCTGGGAAGAACAAAGAAGAAAAGAAAACTTGCAAACAGCCTTTCCGTGGACAGAAAATATACAAGGTACACAACACGTGACCTATTTAAATGCAATCTAATGTTGACTTTTCACTGCTCAAACATGGCTGCAGTAGTGTCATTCTGTCACACATTCCACTAGTTCGTTGCCAGACTCCGACGTGTCCCGGCCATAAAAATATTATTTTTGGTGTATGTTTCGGTTTGCTTAGGATATATACCATTCCATGACTGCGGCATTTGTTTTCAGAATAAATTCAAAGCAATATGTCCTCAATGAGAAGAAATGTACAAAATGTTGTAGGCTACTTGTTCAGTGTTTTTATTCGTTTCAACAGAAATACAACAGAATTCATGACAAATGGAAGTCAAATTCCTGAAGATGAAGAAGTAAATTGGAACTGAAAGTATGGCAGGGTTCATTTGGCTCCATATCTCTGAACATTATTCAAGTACAAACAATATGTTTGCAACATGAATCCATTTATGGCCAGTTATGTCACTGAAGCACTGAGGAATAATGGCTGAGACATTGTTCAATGGCAACATTCATTATCGTGTTCTTCTAAATGCCTCTCAGATAATGTTTTGTATTAACTACATTCATTCATTTTAATAATCCAAAAATCATTGATTACAACATCGGGTGACTTGTAGACAGTGCCCTCCCCAACCTGCCACTTGATAATGGTAATGTCACCGGAGACCTTGCTCCTATTCCCCGCCGTTGTAAAATTGTGCTTTGTTTTCCCAAAGCTACCGTGTGTTTAGCGTTGCATATCCTTCAAAGAGGAACCAACCGAAACCTAAAAATAACCTATGAACACCTCCACTCAACAGACCAAACTACCGTGTATCCCTATGCTTCTCGTCCAGATTTAATTCAGTACAGGCCAGTAAATCAGATTTCTCATTTCATCTAAATACATTCCCATGCACGTCTCCTTATATTTTATAGGTACAAATCTCTCTGTGGTGCCATATAAGGCCTTACAGCATAAAGGCCTGGGTGTAACCTAATGATCCAGTGCTTCTGGGATCCCACTGCCTCTCTAATGGAACAGAACATTTTATGTCTTCTCTTAGTCGTAGAGATGTGAGTCGTATTTTAAACTCTGAGCCGCAAAGCTGCAGTTGTCTGGACGGAGTAGTACGTCTCTGGCTGAACCCCGAATGACCCCCCCTCCCTATGCCTTTAAATTCCACATTCACGCACACGTTCTCATGCAGATCGGGGGTCTTATCAGCAAGCTGTTTTGGGATTTGTGTCCGTCGTTCCTCAGGTGTCCCTCGCAGGAACAGGAAATGGCGGTACTGACCTTTGACCCTTGGCTGAAACGTGGACGGAATACAGCGGGAGCCGTTTGGGGATTATTATCGCATCAGAGTGGGACGTGTAATGGTGTGTTTCTCATTCGGCCATTTAGACTTTGTCAGACTCCTTCTCATTAAGGTGAAGCTCCTTCTGGGAGGGGAAGTACAGCTTATGTCATCTGACCCAGAGTCAAGGCAGTCTAACACACACTGATGCCTAATCACACCCTAACATCCTCTCACTTAGTCTTAGCGCCAGAGGACATAATCCCATTACGAAGCAGGTACCAGAGAAGATATCTCTTTAAGAGTAATGTACCAGAGAAGATATCCTTTACGAGGCAGGTACCAGCAAAGAGTCGGGTACCAGAGAATACATCCCTTAAAGAGGCAGGTACCAGTGAAGATATCCTTGTAAGAGGCAGATACCAGAGAATACATCGCTTTAACACTCAGGTATCAGAGAATACATCTCTTTAAGAGGCTGGTTCCAGAGAAGATATCACTTGAAGAGGCAGGTACCAGAGAAGATATTCTTTTAATGAAGAGGCAGGAAGCAGGGGTGCTGTGGGGGCTGTCAAATATACAGCGATAGTATTGATTAACGAACCATAAACCTACACAACGTCAGACTCACTGGTACCAACTTGTTTAAGTCACTTTTTGGTAAATGCCACCTCCAACTTAGCTCACTCCTAAACATCTGCTATTCAAATTCTTTCTTTGGCCATTATTCAGTTAGCTGCCAAAAATGACTGAAATGAATTGCAAGAGACAATTAACCTTGAAAACTTCATGACAGCTCACTCCTTCAACAACAAGCTATGCTAGCATCTATCTGATTAATGCACACACTCAATTCGTCAAACACACCTGTGTTTGTAATTTTGTATATAATACACAATATCATTTTGTTACCATGTCTTTATTTATATGTATATTTTGTAAATAGATTTTTTAATGCTGGAATGGGTTTCACTACACAATCACTTCACTATCACTGAACTATAACTGCACCACATCATCACTGCAAAATCATTGCAATCTCACTGCACTGCATCACCACTATGCTATCTCTGCTTTATCACTGCACTGCTTCACCACTATGCTATCTCTGCATTATCACTGCTTTATAACTGCACCGCATCGTCACTGCATAACCACTGCAGTAAAACTTGCTGGGTGTCACAAATTTGAGTTTGAACATCTTCCTTTGAGAACCATGCTGAATATAACGGCTCCAAATATCACATTTATTACACACTTGGTATGTAGGCCAAACAAATGTTTTGCCTCCATACCAATGTCTCCAGTGTCCACACTGCCTGTCCCCAAAATTGTCCAGGTACCTGGGAAAAAGGGGTGAACCTAACCTTAAAGTTAGAAACCAGATCCAAGAACAGAATTTAGTTACATTTTTAAGGGATTACATGTAATCTATTACTCCCTGACTCCACCAAGGGAGCTGGAGCTGTAGACAGCATATCATCTAGAGCAGCTTTCGACATCACTGTGGGGATGAGGAATGGATGAAGAGAGAAAAACGAGAAACCGGGGGACAGATAAATGGGTTCTCTCTGCAGGCTTGAGTTAAGGAGAAGAAATAAAATCATATTGTACATCAATTGAGAACCAATTGTCTGGAAAGTCAAGAGTGATGTATTGCCTTTCCAAACGAGTAACTAGATAGCTTCACTCATGCCTTAAGAGATGTATGATGGATTCCCCTACAGGAGCGCGGCCAACGCAAACGTCCCAGTGTTTTGGAAAGTTACAGCGTGATTTTAGTCAACGCCATCTTCAAAAAGTGAACCTAATGCCTTATCGACACGTTGGTCCCAGCCACTGTTTGGCGGCGTACGTCAGTTACCTCCACCGCCGCCAGGGAAAGGTTAAGTGATCTTTGTGGTGATTATTTCTGTGTGAAGTCATTTCTGGCTGTATGGAAGTGGAGGGTACTCTCACGCGGCCACTCAGCCCAAACGCGGACACCCTATTGTGGGACACACAATGGGGCCCTTGTGCGACCAGCGCCTTTGTCACATCAGAGAGAGTGAGGGAGAGACACTGAGGCTGGGGACAAAGAGCCGAGCGGAGTTG
Source organism: Esox niger (assembly GCA_016801105.1). Lineage (NCBI taxonomy): Eukaryota > Metazoa > Chordata > Actinopteri > Esociformes > Esocidae > Esox > Esox niger. The sequence goes on along the minus strand of JACXGJ010007967.1, from coordinate 12,787 downwards.
ATGGGAGACAGAGTCCCCAGAGGCTCTTTCATCTGAGAGGGAGGGAGGGAGTGGAAGAGGGAGGAAAGCAACAAGTGTGGGAGGGACACAAGTGATATTGCAACAAAGGTAGTGGGAGGGAGGTGAGGGCGAGCACCGCCTTTCCCCCCACAGAGAAGACAGCAGAGAACAACAGCGGGTGTATGTGGTTAAGGGTCTGTAATGTACCACATTGACTTGGGAGAACTCCCTCTTCCTGCAGAGTGTGGGAGTGAAGTCCCAGACAGAGCTCCGCCGGCACGCTGAGGAAGCAGAACGCCGGGGCTGGTTTCATCTCTGAAAGGGTGTCTCCGAGCTCTCCTTTTCTCCGGACCTGGGTTTTTGTCCGGCAGTGTGTTGGCAGCGCCGGTGGAAGAAACCATTACTGTGAGAAATGACAGCCGGCCGGGTCCAACCTTCAGGCTTTCACAGAGGACGATCTGAACCATGACGCACACGCGCAGGCATACACACGCGCTGCTTATAAACACACACACACACGTTAGAGGCCTTTGGTCCATACTGTATGGCAGACAGTAGATAGCTACCTAATAGTCAACAGAAAGCTTGACCTGTATTCCCAGTGCCTCTTTTCAGCCTCTCTCCCTCGCTTTCCCTCTCTCCCCCCTCTCGCTCTCCCTCTCAGTTTGAGTGGGAGGAGGGCCCTGCAGACAAAAGGCAAAAGCACTTAGGATAACAACGATGGCTGATGTCACCTGTTTTACGAACTGAATTATGATCAATTGTTTCCACCCAAACCCCAGGCCTGAACAGACTGTCTAAGCATGAACTAGCCATTATGGAAAACACACACATTTAAATGTGTTCGAAATGTTTATGTGTTTTTGGAATTCGAAACAAAAGAAAACAGCCAATCAGATGTCCTAAGAACCCAGTGGAACATGCATGCCTGAAAGTTACAGCTGAACAGAGATGATGTTTTCCTCTGAAAACCTTCCTGTCTGTTCGTTCCAGATGAGTCGACCCAATGTATTTTTTCCATGAAACAGACGGATCTGCGCACTGCTCTCACCACTGAGAGAGCCGAGCAGAAGTGAGCTGATGTCACTGTGTGTCTGTGTGTGTGTCTGTGTCTGTGTGTGTGTGTGCGTCTGTGTGTGTGTGTGTATGAGTGTGTCTGTGTGTGTTTCTGTGTGTGTGTGTATGAGTGTGTGCAGTCTTAACTGCAGTTGGCCCGCACTCCTCAACCACGGTACCGGGCAGCTGTTCTGGCAGTGGGGGGGTGGCATCCAGTCCAGTCCGGCTCAAACCCGAACCCCATCCGGACCCACTCAGCCTTACATTATCGACGTGTCCCGACCTGGGCGCAGCAGAGAGGGGGCGAAGGGGGGTGACGCCATCAACACAACCTCCCCAGCTGTGTTCGGGAGGGGTGAACGGGAGAGGGCCGTTGATGACCCGTCAGCTGTGCCCACTGGAGACCCACGAAGGGACACGGATGCACGGAGAAGCGGGGGTCCCGCGTAGCTCATCCCAACAGATGGTGAGTCACTGGGGACCTCGGGGTAACTGCTGGGACCCAGCTGTGGTGGTGGAGGGCCTGTGGGATCCTGCCAGGGGCCCCTTCCTTTCTCTCCGCCCTTTGCACTCCCATGCGTTGACCGACAGACAGGCAGGGCTTGGGGATGATTAACGGGCCAAACCCTGCCACCCGTTTATCTACTCCCCTCCCTTCCCCGGTGTCTGTATTTCCCCTGCTCTCTGGAAGTCTCCCTCTCACCCTCCCACTCTCTGTCCCCTAAGACGCGTCTCTCTCCTAACGCTGACCTCTCCTGTTCTTGATCCTTTAAGAGGTCGCCTCTCCTTGTGGGAGGGTGGAAGGGAGATGACATTGTCGGAGTTTAAGCAGAGTCCTTCAGAGTACCGGCGAGCTCGTGAGTAGACTAAAAATAGATTCCAGCAGACACTTCAGCGGTGCTACATTTCAAGTTCTATCAAACTATTGTAGTCCTCAGGATAATGATTATCTCATAATGTAAATTATATCTCTGACATGTACACACACACACACACACACACACACACACACCACACACATGCACGCATGTAGACACAAACACACACACACACACACACACACACACAATATGAAAAAAGTCCTCTTCCACTAACCTTGGGCACAGAAGGACTTGGAAGAAAACTTCATGTGAGAGAGAAAATTCATTATTTCCCTGCCTTATTGGACTTGATTTCCAATGTGCTTAGGATCCATTTATACACCAGACATAATGTCATTTTGTAATATCCTTACTGGTAAGCTAAAAGAAAAAAAAACAATTGTGGAGAGTTAATTAAATCTGGAACATTTTTGATTTTAATCATTGACTTGAGAGAGAACAGAGGGTGGAAAAAGCAAAAACAGTGACTTTCTGTCCTTGTCCTTCCAAACAGAAGAGAGAATCACATGTAGTATATTTCTCTGAAAGGTCTTCACATGGAGGTTCTAAAGAAATGCTCGTGGATTTAAATGAAAGTGCGTATCTCTTCGTCTTGACGAGGAGTTTTCACGTTAATTACATTACTCATCTTTCAATCCCACTCTCATCAGGATTCATCAGGGGAAATTGGCCACATAAGGAAAAATAATTAAGAGGGCTTTTTCATTCGACTATATTAACTTACAAACAGAGAGGAAATGTCCCAGAATCCTCCCCTGTTGGGCTACAGTGCTTCTGCAATTTCATTGATGCTACAGAGTTGCCCATCTTGACCTTGTTTTACTCAAACCCAATCACCTGTACTTTCCAGATCAACAGTGGGTAGATTGAAAACATTCTCGATAAATGTTTGGCCTCGCTTGTCTGTATATAACCTGCAAACCGCAGCTGCATCGCTGTTGCCGTGGCGACATTCACCAAACAGTAGCCATACACCAGACAGACAAGATGCAACAGCTGGGCCAGTATCCCTGGCAGAGTCCAGTAACCATTACTTATTTGATATTTCCTTTTATTTCATTTACCGTTATTTATTCACCGAAAATCCACTGAGAGCAAGGTTTCTATCACAGCTGAGCGCCTATATTAAAACAATAAAAACATGTACAATAGGGAAGTAAGACATACATTGAGAAAAACATTGTCACCATTTGACGGTTATTGAGGCTCGCTGACCGCCATCCAAACGTGTTGCACCCTCTACAACACAGTGATTATATTTGAAGTCCCTTTCATCCCAAGAAGTAGGTATTACTGATCTAATAGTTGTTTAAACATTTCAAAATTAATGATTTGGCCTTAAAATTCCATTATGAAAATGGTTTTGCTCTCTGAGGTCACAGATGGTTTGAGTTTTCTGGGATTTATCCAACAGGGACATCAACTTTGCCATCAGCCAATTTGATGGTAGACAACATGTCATTTGGCCCTGGTTCTGAAACAGGTTGGGTATGTGAACAATATGGTTTGTGAAAAACAGTACGCATGGCAAAATAAAATGTTGACTACTTATGAACTACATGTTTTCTTTTTTCAAGACCCGGTCTTTATACCACCCACGGCATATGCTTCAGCAGGAGGGAGATCCAAACTAACCTCTGATTAATACAGTTTGCCGTTATTGTGTATCTAATTTTAACACATGAGAGCAATATATATTTGTGTAGTTCATAAGTAGTTTGATTGACAGTGATGGTTGCACTGCTTTGTTGAATGTTTTTAAATGTAAACCATTCTCAGATTGCTCCCCATATATCTACAGTATTCTCTGTGTAGCTGTAACCATTCATATAAAATAACAATTGCTTAGCTACTTGTACCTAGCTAGGTAACATGAAAGTGTATGTCTAGATTCAGTACAGCATCAGCAGACATCAGAATTGTCATGCTTGTTTACTAGACAGAGATACAGTACCTTTGGGGAAACATGGCATGTTGTGGTGTTAGATTTTCTCCAATTCTAGTGTTGAAATCTCTGGATGTTTGCTACACTGCCTTACTACCTCACAGTTAGCATTTAGCCACACTTGGGAGTCTGTGAATAGACGGGCAGGGCTAAAGCTTATGACAGTGTAAACAGTGGTAATTAGGCATTAACAAAAAGGGCTTTCACACAACAAGAGTTTTATTTAGATTAACAATGCTTGATGCCAGAGTTCCATGGGGGTAAATTGTTTTTATAGGTTGAACAGATGAAAATGGCTGTCCTCACATGTCAGCTTCCAAGGTAACGTGGGATACTTTTCCAACTGCATCTCCCCGGGGCTACTGACGCCCAGGCTTTACTACGCAGAGTCGGGGAGCAATGGTTTACATTTAAAAATTAACCTACCCAACCATGTTACTATGCCTATGTGCAATGGAGAGGCCATAAAGAGAATCAGAAAAATACTGTCAATGCTCGCGCATGTTTTTAGCCGTAACAGCGCGGCGAGAGTGACTCGTTGCAAGAGTGAATCAAAATGTAATTTAAATTCAATTAAAATTGTCCAAATAGGCTCAAAGAACCGCTTTCTAGATTGTATGGACTGAACAGAAAATTTCAACGGCAATTTGTCAACATTGGGGTTGCAATGACCGACTTTCATACAACATTACTTTACCGTCGTTTTTTAAATTGCTGCAAAGATACACCATTTTGAGGCACTGTACTTTTATTCGATTTATGAATATGAAAAGGGTGTTTTCTGACATGAAATTGAAATGAGCAGGCCAGTCACATATTTTAAGTGTTTCAGACTAAATTCAATAAGTGAAAAAGAGCATTGGAGAAGATGAGTGACATTAGATTTATCCTTTAAAATACTTTGTCTATCCTTTAAAAAATGCATTAGTCTTTCATCTTCCGTGCAGCAATATTATAGGGGCTTTGTCATCTTTTGCTCTGTTATGCAATTAATTAGCAGAGAGAAGCAGAACTGTCAAGAAGGAAAGGCAACTTAGTTCATTCATTTTGCTGTGGCATCAGAACATCCAGTCCCCACCACTCCCAAAGCCTTTCAAACCTCCTCATTCCTCCTTGCCTGATGACTTTAACATGGGCGCATTATTATACTCTCTAACCAACCACAAAATCAGGTTCACTAGCACGTTTTCACCTCTCTTTCCACCTATTTTCATGTGACCCTTAGCCGTTTTTTTTTAAACGTTTACCGTCATCTACACGTTTACATTTAGCTGCCTTGCTTTCGGTTCCAGGAAATTACTTCCCATGTTACGGTCCTACTTATTGTAAATATTCCTATAGTGTCAATTGTTTCAGACACTGACAAAGTATTGTATCTGCATACAAAGCCAAAAACAGTTCACCCACAGCTGCATTTAAATTATTATTGTATTATTATCAAATCGAAATCAGTGTTTTTACCACGCAGCTGTTTGTGTCAACAATTAGCCTGAATATTTCCGTTCCCTTCATTTCACCTGTGCGCTCCTGCCACTACTACAGTAACAACGTTAGGATCCTTCCCAGTTAGTGCCTGAAAACCCTGCGCGTAAAAAACTCATCGCAAAAGCAAATCGTGCAGTGGACTCTGGAGAGGGCTCCCCACAAGCGAACACACCGGTTTGACTGGTCACCTTGAGCCCTTGGCCAAGCGGCTAATTCCACCGAGTTGATGACTCCTGTGTTCGGCAGATAAGGCCGTGTGTTGTTTTCACCCGGGCGTCGCGAACAGACGCCCCAGACGGCCATTTCAATCTGCTCCCCACATCAATAACGCTTCATACCTCTACAATCCACATTCCGCATGGATCCAAATGAGGTGTTGTACCGGTTGGGTTTGAGGCTGGATGGCAAAGTCGCTGTCTTCTTCTCTTGACCTGTCTCTCTTCCCCCTATTTATTTCTGTCGCTTATGTTTTCCCTCGTTTATCTCATTCTTCGTCCCTTCTCTACTTCTATCTTTCTTGCCTCTCTCGCTTTTTTGATTTCTCTCTCTCCATGCTAAGCAGTCTTATTAAGAAGCCCCACCCCCCCCACACATACAACTGTTCTGTTAACAGCGGCAACAGAAGTGCTAAATAAAATAACAATGACAATTATCACATCATCAAAATATGTCCTCAGTGAAGTTAAACGAAAAGTTGATGTTCTCAGTCATGGTGAAGAACCCATTAGTTTCTTACCCAGGAACATTATCAGTAAAGTGCACAACGTCTGTTTATCAAGCACGCTGCATGGAAAACCATAATGCTTGTCACTCTTGTCCCCAACACACAGACAACCAGCCCATAATAAATAGCTTGCTTCACAGCAGGAATACCTTAACCCCTTGTCAACCACGTTCAGTACTATTTCCGCCAAACCTCATTGCGTTGGTTGTTCTTGGTCCACATCGCAAGCCGCCGTTCGACGCTGTTGCAACATCACCCGACCTGTTCAGAGATGGGACACAGGAGCATGGTGATGAGTCAGGAAGTGAAATGACTGTGTGAGGGGAGCAAGGGAGCCATCACACGGCTGTCCCCCTGGGAAATACATTGACCTTGAAGACGCAGGCCCCTTGGACCTCCAGCGAACCTCCCGGAGCCCGTGGTGACAGACGACCAGGTGGCTGACCATGAACAGGGCCAGGGTGTTAACGGACGTGTCCCGGGCCCCGAGGCTCTTTCCCGGAAAGCTCAGACACAACACAGCTGAAGAAGGCCGGCGGAACTGGGCCTGTCCGCATCAGAAGACTCCGAGATGGAAGGAAATTCCCGGAATTCACTGGGAGTGGGATAGCAAGAGTGCACGAGGGTTTGGTAAATTCATCAGGATTGATGAGCCGCTGATGTTACTTTCAAGATCTTTCGTCAACTTTGTTTCATAGATACATAGTTTTGTACCCATTTGACCGCAATTGAAAATATATTTCCCACAGAAGTTATTGGTCTTAGAATGTAATACATGCGTCTATGCATTTCCTTAAAAAATCTAATCCAAATTCAGAGCAACCTGTGCTTGTGGTTCACTGGTAATGCTAGTGGGATCGAATGTACTTTTTGTAATTTTGCATAGAAAGGAACAGGACCAGGAACTTCATTAAAGCCTGCAGACAGTCTAGTAATAGCTGAGATTCAAAACCCCCCAAAAAACAAGATAAAAAGACAGTCCTTGAGCTAGGCACTGAACCCAAATTGTTCCGCTAAGTTGCTCTGGATGAGGGGACCTGCTAAATGACTAAAATAAAAAATTGAAAGGGAAAAAAAGTACCCCAGCTTTGCTTTTTATATCACCCAAGTGCTGAACAAAGCCAAAAGATATCAAAGGTCCCAATTTTCAAGAAATGTTTTTTTTTTACCCGGCCAAACAACTTACTTTACATACCAAACAAGAGTGAATTTCATTTCACTCCTAATTACTCTAATGGAAGCCTCTTTGTTGGCCTGGATGCTAGTAAACGTAGATGGCAAATGGAAGAGCCTCTGAGAGCTGACGGATCCATTGTCCTGGTAAAGCCTCTGGCTTACACTGCCGGGCAGGGAGGACTGACGGTAATTAGTTTAGCCCACTCAGCCTCGCTCTGCCAGGAGAGGGTTTCACCCGGAGAAAGGTGTCGCCACAGGGCTCTGGAGTCAACACACAGAGAAGCTGGCCCACCATACTGCGTTGAAAGGAAAGGGATATAGGGTCAGTTTAGTGTAGCCTATTAAAATTCAAATTCCTCTCAGAAAAACCTGTTCAATTCAAAACGTCTCCTGACACATTAAAATGAATTTAGAGCCTTTGGCACATTTGTGTCCTTGTTTACAATGACTCCTTACTATCTTTAATTTCTATGTAGGAGAACAGGTTTTTTTCTTGTTTTTTCCATCCAATCATCACTGTGTAAACGGTTGTTGTTTTTTGAGCAGTGGCCGGTCACACCTCAGTAAGCACTCTCAATAGTTCTCACCCCGATCTCACCGCCATTTCCCCTAGCCCTTTGCCACGACTGAATAGCCTCTCCCCTCCTCACTCCTTCTCTTCATGAAAGGGGAGGGGAGGCTGAACCTCCCCGGCTTAATCACGGAGCTCTGAAGGATTGTGGGAGTTAGGAGACTCATGCCTTTATTGTTGCGGCCTTGACCGTCTTGACGGCATTCTCTGGTAAGGTCTGACGCCCCAGGGCTTTTTCATTTGGTCTCCATTGACTCCTGGTTAATTGGGTTGGTTAGCAGCATCCAGATTCCACACCCAAGTTCAGTCGTGTTAAACCTGCATTGTATTTCTTTCACACACAAAGGCACTGAGCTTCCTGGGAGGCTTTGAGGGAGGGAGGGAGGGAGGGAGGGGTGAGGAGAATAAGGGATGGCCAACGCAGAGGGAGAGATTTAGAGATGGGCGGAGGGGGAGGTGGCGTGTGGGGCGGTTCGATCCTCGCTAAGAGGAGTTCTCAGTAATTACCCAGCCAGGAAATGTGGTGGTATTGTTCTCTATTTAACGTGACTACATCTGCAAGTCGTTTTATACTTTGTCCTCACCGTAGTCTGTGTAATCATGTCAAATATGCAAAGAGTCGGGGCACCAGCAACCCGCACTGACCGGCACGATCGGTTGAAGGGTTATAGAGGAAGGCTTGGTAGCGTCTCCATGTTTGTCGCTCGGCCCTGTTCTGGAGTAGCTTTCACCACTCCAGAGTGATCGGCCGCGAACCAGATCGGCCACGTAATGCCAAAAAAGCCCATCTGACGCGAGACTCGTCCCTGGTGCCGACCACATCTGCCTGGGTCTCCAGTAGGAACTGGCAAATGAAGTGTCCGGGACTAAGCGATGGGATTTCTAAGTGTGTAATCATTTGTTGCTCCACTGGGCTAGACGAGCGAACCCAACGCTGGCTAATTCACGAAATCCGAGCAGTTCAAAAATCTCATTAAGGCCCTGCATGCGTCGGTGCCGCTGCGACACGATGGCGTTTTTCTCCTGGAGCCCCAGCAGAAGCAGACAGTGGCGGATTTGCTACAGGATAATAGTATTGGTTTCACGTCACACGAGGAGCAAGGAGGTGTCCATAAATAACCTGATGGGGTCAGCTGCTCCCTCCCTTTCTTTCCCTCTCTCTCTCTCTTTCTATATCCTTCTCTCGCTCCCTTTCTCTGTCTATCTCTTTCTCTCACACTTTATTTTCGCATTATCCTGCTCTCGCTCTCTTTCTCTGCATCCTTTGCTTTGTTTATCAATCTATTTCTTTCATCTTCCCACCCTCTTCCTCTCTATGAGACTTTCCTCCTATCTTCCTCTTCCTCCTGTCTCCCTCCTCGATTGCTGTAATTATTAAGTCTATCCACTCAGGCAACTAGAACAACATTGATTTTCCATTCTGTGCGACAGCTTCCTGCTGGGGCGGTCTTGTCGGTTGACTGCTTCTCAGGCCTGACCTCCAGTGTTGCGATGTGGTATCGATGTGATTTTGTGTTTTTGTTTCTCTAAACAACGTGAGTGAACAAGGTGCTGTCACAGTACCTGCCCCGAGAAAGAAGGGCTACGGAGCCTGGGGGGAAATTCTGGACTGGGCTAGGCCTGATTGCTTTGTTTAACCTTACAACTTAGTTGGAACTGATCAATTTAACCTACGCTTAAGCAAGACTTTAAATAGTCCTTTCAAAATCATAGCGTGGCTATGTAAGAGAGATATCTTGCTAGGCATTATGTTAGTAATTTGTAAACATCCACAGTGGCTGATCACGCCAGAAAAACAACTTCCTGGTTGTCATCTGGCTTTCACTGCCACCCGATCCTCGCGGGTTGAAGAAACAGCACAAGGCGCCGTACCAAAATACCATACCAGGAGCCGAAAATCTGCATATGCATGCATGGGTACAGTGCACGTGCACACTAGAATTCCCTTCCTGAGTAATACCAGATGACTGGCAGGCACTGACCCCTTGACCTCCCCGTGTCCCATTGGCTGATTTACACAAATCGTGAAATACAGAGTTGAATCCTCCAGTGTCCAGGACTGACCAGTGTCTGAGGCGGCCTGCTCGGCGTAACCGCTGGAACATGACCTCTTTGCCACGGCACAGGCCTGAATGTCTCCACGGGGCAGGTGTACATCCAGCACAGTTGGGAGGATGTTCATAAAGAGGTCAAAGGTCAAGGAAGAGATTATAATGATACAGGCCATACACACGCATTAATCAGAATGGTTTTCTGGGGCATGTATTTAATTATTGTTTGCCAGGGAGAGTACTGCATTCCTCAAATTAGCATGATCTTAGAGTTCAAAGGCCAAATCGGTGTCAGGGTCAGTGCATGAATTTCACCACACACTATGCAAATAATGCAAATAAAATCTAGGAATCAAATATTAAAACCACTATAACACAACAAGTTTTTGTGGTGCAGGATTTCACTAAGTCTGCCCGGTGGGTAAAAATGTAGTTTTAGTTTTCACCCCACAGGGAGCTCAAATACTGGACTTTTACTGAATCGGCTCGGGCAAATCAACAGAACATTAATGCCCTTCAGGTCTCCTGGACTGAGTTTGGGAAATACTTTTGCAAAGGTATGTTCACATTAGTGATTCGCATTGGACGATTCCTGCAGTCCAATTCATTATCAGCCGGAAATTCAACAGTCAGAAAGCCCCACCTTTTCCCAAGCAGCTGCCAATCACAGACAGTATAACACACTCTAGGCTGTGTGCTGCTGATTGGCTAATTACAAAAACAGCCTGCTGATTGGCTCATTACATAAAGGTCTGTAACCAGGGGGCAGTGTGTCCGGTCTGTCAAAGGCCTAAAGACATGCTATGGGGCTAAACATTGAGTGATGCCTGTGAAAGGAGAACTAGCATTGTGCAGAAACCAAATGAGCAAATGGATTGTTTGAGATGGGGCGACATGTTATTTCATTATTGCCTTCTTCTCTCTGTCCAGAGCACAACATCCCTGATATCCCTGACAGATATAAATCCACCAGAATTAGGAGAACATTCAAAGGAGGTCAAAGTTCAAGGACGGGGTTATCGCCATATACACAGTAAGCAGCTGCGCCAAGGCCTGCCGGGGATTTCTTGAATTGCCGTTCGCCAGGCAAAGTGATGCATTACTCGGCTTAGCACAGACCGCTGTGGGGTTAGAGTTCGTAGGTCAAATCAGTGTCAGGGTCATCGAAACATGCTGTCAATCGTCTTTTGTTCTAATGATGCCTTTCCACTGTGGGCCATCTCCTTCGTCGAGGTTTCAGTGGGATGGGAATATATTGTATTGCAACACTGCTGAGTAATAACTTATGAGATTCACATGGGTTTGATGGTTGTGAGACGGTAAGAACAGCCCTAGGGTAGACTCTGCCAAACGTGGACCAGACCTCAACACTATTTATCCCTTTATTTCATTGCTTTCATTACATTCACATACTCTCATTTAACCCAGCACAGAGTAGGGCTATCATTAAACAGTGCTGGATCACAATCCAGAATACTGACTTGGAACACTGAGCTCCTCCACGCCGGATGCCAAGCTGTTATTCCTGCCTCTGCAGGAATAGAAATCAATATCACCACAGAGAGGGAGGGAAAAAAACACTGAAATTGGAATTGAGGAAAAGCTGAAAGGAGAAAATCAAAGAAACACGCTCTAAATGCGCGTTGTTATCCTTGGAGCTTCCGTGGTTAGGCTTTGTGTCTTTGGTTTATTTTGAACAGGAGGCCCAGATCTATAATAATGGAGGCCGGACGGGTGAATGGTCAGTTGAGACCACTGAATGGTCAAGTGAGACCACTAATGACCCTGAACCGGTGTTGAACGAGGCACAGTCCAGCCATGAGGTTTCGCTGTGGTCAGCCAGTGTGGTCGGGTTTAACGTGACGGTCAGTGTAGGAGCCTTTGGACCTGGTCTCTGTCAGAGTGACAGAGGTTCCCTCCTCATGGCCAGACAGAAGATGGTCACATCCAGCAAAGAACATATTCGAAGGGAAGACAATTTAAGCAAGCAGAGAAATACAAGGACACAGATCTCAGAGAGAAAGAGAGAAAGAGAGAGAGGGAGGGCTAGGCAAGAGTGTCCTTTCTCCTCCCACACATTCAGGTCTGACTTATTTACCGTCGTTTTCCCGTACCCACCCAGTTCCCCCCTTTCCACTGGCCTAACTTGGTTGGTCGTCACCCCGGTTCTCTTCCCGTAACATACGCTGTGTAGGTGGTGGGAGAGGGGAGCCGTCTGGGCTGCCTGTTCCTTTGGCAGCGCTAGCGTTTCCTCCTCCTGCATATTCTCCTGTGAATTTGACAACTTTGGGACACGGATTTATTCCTCGTCTCTCTGCGAGTGTGTCTGTCTGAGTAGGGCTTCTGCTGTGCATGCATGTTCTTCCCCGGCGGGCATTAAACATTCAGACCAAGCAGGAAGGTCTCTGATGTCTTATCTGTACCTGTGAAGCTAAATGGATGTCTTGAGCCCTTTTCTTCCATCGCTAACATCTATACTATGTGTGTTATATTACCGTCTTTTCTCCATTCTTAATGTCCCTTCTTGAGGACAATCTCTCTGTCTATTCTCTACCTTGCTCTCTCTCTCTTTATCTCTCTTTATCTATCTCTGTCTATTCTGAACCTCTCGCTTTCTCTCTCTGACTATCAAACTCTATATCTCTCTATGGTTATCCTGTTTCCACGATTTTCTAGATCTCTGCCTCTCGTGCACCACCCACACACACACACACACACACACACACACACACACACACACACACACACACACACACGACACTGTAATGGCTGATATCGTGAGTGTGCAGAGCTCAGCTTCGCCCGTCCCCAACGGTCTTCATGAGGATGTCATTTAGATAAATGTTCCCAATTACAGCCCTGCCTCCCTGTGTTCATTTGGGACATGGGTGCGTGGGT
>JACXGJ010007966.1:0-28658 GCA_016801105.1 Esox niger | reverse complement strand
AATCACCAATAACCGTACAAATCCGACTGAGGTTCAAGTCTGTGGTGGCTTGTTGGGTTGGTGGACTGCTCTGTTTGTTTCGATAGGAGGGGATCGTTTGTCACTATTATTTTGTCTCCTAAAACAATGATGGTTTGCATGGTGGGACTTTTCAGCTGGAAGGAGATCTCAGATGATTGATCGTGTGAACGGAGTGGTTCTTGAAAGCATTTTGACAGGCTGCATCACTGCTCAGTAAGTCGTCTGTATTGCCCTCAACTGCGAAACGGCCAAGTTCATCCATTTCGCAGCTCCTTGTCTTACAAGACCTCTAGAACAGGCATCCAGAGGAAGGCCCTAAAAATAGTGAACAAGCCCTGCTGACAGGACCTCAATAGCTTCTAGCCCAATCCATAAGTGCCAAATGATTATTAAATGGCTTCCCAGCTATCCACATTTGTCTTTCTTTTTACTAGGATAAAATATGCGCACACACACACACACACACACACACACGAGACCCTACTCACACATACACACGTTCAAGCATACAGTGGCTTTCAAAAGTATTCACGTACTTGGAATTTTACACATTATTTTGTCAAAATGGGCTAAATTAGAAGTTTTTCCCGCTGCCACCTGCAACAGGTTCCCAAATGATTATAATATGGGTACTTATATAAAACAGAAAATTGCATAGATAATTGCAAAAGTAATGATTGCATAAGTATTCACACCTTTTGCTATGACACATCTGAATGAGCTGAGATGTTCAGAAGGCAACAGACTCAGTTACATTTTACTCATTAATTTGATTAGTAGAAACCTGCCACTCCTACTTATGGTAAAGGTGTCCCCACAAACAGCAGCATTCTGATACACTGTCGGCACAATCAACGGCAGTTCCCCCTGCAGTTTGAGACCAATCTAGAACAGTGAGATTCCCCTGAGACCAATCTAGAACAGTGAGTTTCCCCTGAGACCAATCTAGAACAGTGAGTTTCCCCTGAGACCAATCTATAACAGTGAGATTCCCCTGAGGCCAATCTAGAACAGTGAGATTCCCCTGAGACCAATCTAGAACAGTGAGTTTCCCGAGACCAGTCCAGAGCCATACGTTTCCCCTGAGACCAGTCCAAAACAGGGAGTTTCCCCTGAGACCAGTCCAGAGCAGTTAGTTTCCCCCGAGACCAGTCCAGAACAGTGAGTTTCCCCTGAGACCAGTCCAGAGCAGTGAGTTTCCCCTGCAGTGTGAGGCCAGTCCAATGCTGCTGTAACTGTCCCTGCCTGACACAGAGAAGTGTTGTCGTCAGTGTAGGACAAGATGTAGTGTAACAGAAGTCTCCAGGATCACACTGAGTTCTAACACAAATGCATCAGATTCAGTCACTGGGCGAGTGTAGATCATTGACTTCAGCTCCGTTTGATGTGACTTCATTGCCAACGGCACAAATGTATAGTTTTTCACTGTCCATCCTCCTGAACCCCAAGAAGATGTTTTCAATGTCTGAGGCCTCCAGTAGTAGGGAAATCCAGTAGTAGGGAGGCTCTGATTGACCATCTAACTGGTGTACCATGACAGCTTTTTAACCAAGGGTCCAGCCTGGTAACAGTGTACATCCACTTAACAATCGGGACACCCAAACCCTAATGTCACATGTGGTGTCTGTGTTTAAAAGGATTCACACCCACTCACCTCAAGCCCGGGGGCTGCTGGGTTTTGCAAGAGAACTGGGAGGGGAGTAAGCCTGAACCTTTACAAACTGTCTCTTACCCACACACAAAAACACACATGCACATGCATGAACACCCAGCCCGTCCCTGATTTCCTGCATCCAACTGTCTCCGTAGTGTGGATTGCGATGTGATGTCCTACAATAAGCAGCTACAGAAGTCATCTTGGTTCATTCCAGAAGGACCTGATCATGGATCATTTAATTCCAATTGTTTTTAAACCACAGATTAAAGAGCTGCTGAAGAGAAATTGCATATTTTTAATCCTGCACATTTAAAGCTGTATGATAGGAGAATCCACTGTTTTGACCTGGAAGACAACGTCCAGCAGTTACCCATGATGTAGTAAAAAATGTACGTTAATACTGTAGTTGTACAAGCTGCAGATTCTAACGTATACTGTCCTTTTCAAAAGTATTGGTATTCTTGGTAATGCAAAAAAGCCTATACACAAAGGTCATTGTTGTTCATCAGCTTGATCTTACACTTGAAATAAGTAAAATATAATATAATTATTTGAGCTCATATTCGTAATCAAAAGTTTATCTGCATCATATGTCATTTTTAATTGTTCATCAATTACTTTTTATTTTAGAGAGGTACAAATGTGAGGAGTCACGTCTGGACCGTCCTCGCCCATGCCTCCCTGCTTTGGACGGTCATCCTACCCGCTTTATTGACAACCGGTCATTCTACCCGCTTTATTGACAACTGGTCACTCAGACTGGTTGAACTCAACACCTGATGGTCTGTTCAGGTCCCTGGCACTCCTGCCCAATTCCCTCCTGTTCAACACCCAGCATTACACACACCTGTTCCTTGTCTACTCCACCACTTTTACCCCCATGTTTGGGTCCTCTTTGTACAGTGTTCACCCTGTTTTGCTGATTAGCTTACACTCTGGATCTGCGTTGCGTTGGCCATCGTGCCGTGTTCTTTTGTTTAACGTTTAAGTTGGAGAACCAACGTTCCTGTCTTGTTCTTTATTGCCCTACATTCTAGATAGATGTTTTGTTGGCCACAGCGCCTCATTGTTTTATGCAACGTTGAATTGGAGACCCACATCAGTGCATCTGTGCCTGTTTCCTGCCTCTTATTGCCTGCCAAAATTACACACACGTGTAAAGAAATGTACAAAAGAAACAGGCAAAATAATGTTAATTGTGGACTGGCGAAGACATTGGTTAACCGCTACACCTAAAATACCCATGTAATTATCAGGGCTTTAAGTAAGAAATGTAAATCTACTGGAGGTGCTGAACCTTCTTGGGAGAGTGGCCAATGTTACACTGTCTCAGAAACTACAATTAGACATCACCTCCATGCCAAATAGTTATTTGGAACTCTTGCCATAAGAAAACACATCAAGTCATAAATTCATCATGAGCTCTGCAAAAAGTCCTTGGAACTTTGATTGAAACCAGGTTCCATGACCAGATGAGGATTTAGCATTATATAAGGGATTGTCATGCAGAAAATGATCTGGTACTGAATATGTCATGTTGTGGGGCTGTTTTAGATTTTAGAACAAAACTAAATCTGTGTCATTGTTGGATCTTCCAGAAAGACGATGACCCAAAGAGTTCCTCCACACAAACATGTTTCACTGATCACAGAATGGAGCTGTTGCAATGGCCAACCTGTCCACCAAGCTAAACCCCATTTGACACATGGGTTGGGATGAAGAGAAGGGTGTACATGTGAAGACCAAGGACTCTAAAACCTCTAGAGAGATTCTGCATGGATGACTAATCTGAGATCCCTTGCTATGTGTTCTCCCACGCCATCAAACACTTGCCAAAGTAACAGTAAGTGCTGTTACCTTGGCAAAAGAAGGATGCAAAAAAGGCAAATTGCAAATCCTTTTTTTTCTCATCTTTACCAAGGGTGTACAGTATGCTATTAAACCTTTCTAAAAAGGCTCAATATTGGCTATGATGAAACCAGAATTTTCCTAATGAGGTGGCACAATTTAAAGTCCCAATAGAACCACAGCTATCTTGTACTATCTATTTAAAAGATAAACTAAAAGGGGTCTTCCATAGAGAAGGATGATTGGACCCTGAACCTCACTGGGCCGAGGTGACTTGTGCGGGTTTAGAGTAGTCACACTCTATCTGTGCAACCGTAGGCCTAAATCAGTGAGTGTTTATTGATCCATTCCAGTTAATAATGTTGAATCGAAATAGTCTAGGTAGACTACTCAGGCCAAGTAGGAAACATAAACCACACCTGATCCCATTTCCTCACAAGCAAATGGCTATAAATGCACACTACGCTTTGTTTACCCTGGCCGCGGGGACAAGAGGTATGGTTGCATAGGCTGTTCACAGCAGCTTTCGGCAGCCTACAACTGATCAGAATGAAAAATCATATAGATATCAGGCAGTACCGCATGTCAGACGGCTGATGTTTAGGTGTGGGCCCAGATGCAACATTATTTCAGAGTTTCGGCTCGGCTCTGTCACACTTGGGAGTGATGTGTTATTATCATGCTTGCTGAATAAATGGTTGTGGGAGGAAAGGGGGAGTGGAGTCTGACAAATCATCGGTCTAAAACCCATCACTTGCCCCTGTTAACGCTTTGCATCTATATAGTTTATTACACTACATTTAAAGAAATGCTGCCTGGCCAAACATTTTCTCCTGTGGCCCAGCGGTGCAAACTTGTTTTTGTAGTACATGTATTTGCCAGCACATTCATAATCCGCTGGAGTTTCAGTTATTTCATAGCTAGTCTTTATGCAAAGTAAACAGTACTGTGCAAAATTGGTAGGGACTTGACATTCAAACCAAAGCCAATTATTTGTGTAGTACATGCATATTTGTGAAAATATATACATAGTAACAGTCAAATTTTGAACACTTTGACTCAAGAGATTTTCCTTTACCTATTACAATAACTTTAGCAGTGAAGACATCAAAAAGGTGAAAAAACAGATATGAAATCATTATGTTAACAAAAAAGTGCCAAAATAAATCAAAATAGATTAATATTTTAGACTTTTCAAAGTAGCCTCCCTTTGCATTGATGACAGTTTTGCACACTCTTGGCATTCTCTCAGCCAGCTTCATGAGGTAACACTCTTGGCATTCTCTCAGCCAGCTTCATGAGTTAACACTCTTGGCATTCTCTCAGCCAGCTTCATGAGTTAACACTGTTGGCATTCTCTCAGCCAGCTTCATGAGTTAACACTCTTGGCATTCTCTCAGCCAGCTTCATGAGTTAACACTCTTGGCATTCTCTCAGCCAGCTTCATGAGGTAACACTCTTGGCATTCTCTCAGCCAGCTTCATGAGGTAACACTCTTGGCATTCTCTCAGCCAGCTTCATGAGTTAACACTCTTTTCCCACAGACATGAAGGCATTCCCAAATATGCTGAGCAGTTTGTTGTCTGCCTCCTAAAGGAGTTCAAGTATCTCAGGGTCTTGTTCACGAGTGAGGGAAAATATTGCATTTGCTTTACCGCACCGTTGTGATGAAAAGAGCGCTAAGCTCTCGATATACCGATACATTTTTGTTCCTACCCTCACCGATGGTCATGAAGGCTGGGTCATGACCGAAAGAACTAGATCACGGGTACAAGTGGCAGAAATACGTTTTCTCAGAAGGGTGGCAGGCGTCTCCCTTAGCGATAGGGTGAGAAGCTCAGTCCTCCATGAGGAACTCTGAGTAGATCCGCTGCCACTTTGCATTGAAAGGAGCCAGTTGAGGTGTTTCGGGCATCTGAGAAGGATGCCCCCAGGACACCTCCCCAGGGAGGTGTTCCAGGCACGTCCAGCTGGGAGGAGACCTCGGGGTATGCCCAGGAATTCACCATCAGAGCACCTCCACCCCATCAAACCTCCACCTACATGATTCACAGTGAGAACCATACATCCATACATGCAATGATCATCCACTCAACCACACTACAACCAAAAATCGAACATTTCCAATAATCAGACCAACGGACAATTTACCTACCGGTCTTATGTCCATTTCATGTTATTCTTGGCCCAGGCAAGTCTCTTCTTGTTACTGGTGTGGTCCTTCAGTTGTGGTTTCTTTGCCAGTTGATGTTGAGGTGTGTCTGTTACTTGAACTCTGTGAAGCATTTTTTTGGGCTGAAATCTGAGGGAAAATAAAATGAAAGAAATACCCTTGAATGAGTTGGTGTGTCCAAACCTTTGACTGTTATTGTATATTTTTTACAAATAAAAACATACTTCCCAAATAAATGTATTTAGTTTCCAGACCATAAGACAGTACTGTACCTACAGTGAGATCTATATTTAGTTGGATTCATGGTGGGTGACTGCTCTCTTTGGTCCAATCTGGACACCTGCATCAATGAAATCTAGCTGGACAGAATCAAAGAGTAGTCACTCAGCAGAACCTTCCATCCAGAACCAAAAAGACCAATTGGAAACGAACTGTACTAGACTGCTAGAGTACATGTCAGCTGCAGACATGATTATGTAAACGTAAGCAAAATGTTTCCCTCCCAGTGTTCTCCCAACGGTTCTCGATTCCCAATGTGGTTGTTTCACGCCCCCGTTTTGTGTTTCATGGTTTTCCCAGTAATTTAAGGTTCCTCATGCTGTGGTGTCCCTCCAATGGTTCCCTGTGCGTTTCACGGTTCTCCCAGTGGTTCAATGTACCCCATGAGGTTGTTTCCCTTCCAAGGTTCCTGGTGCAGTCTAAGGTTCTCCCAGCAGTTCAAGGTACCCCATGAGGATGGTTCCTTACCAAGGTTCCACGTGTAGTCCAAGGTTCTACCAGCGGTTCAATGTAGCCAATGAGATTTTTTCCCTCCCGAGGTTCCCCATGAGGTTGTTTCCCTCCGTAGGTTCCCCATGAGGTTGTTTCCCTCCCGAGGTTCCCCATGAGGTTGTTTCCCTCCGTAGGTTCCCCATGAGGTTGTTTCCCTCCCTAGGTTCCCCATGAGGTTGTTTCCCTCCCTAGGTTCCCCATGAGGTTGTTTCCCTCCCGAGGTTCCCCATGAGGTTGTGTCCTTCCCGAGGTTCCCCATGAGGTTATTTCCCTTCCGAGTTTCCCCATGTGCTTGAACATGGCAGGACGTGGGAGAATGTCACCTTGGTAAGAGGGCTGGCGTGCAGCTTCAGATCTAATCGCTGGGTGAGTGTAAATGTTTGTGATGAGCTCACGGCAGGCAGGCCTGTGAGACTCGGCGTCACAGAGGCACAGATAAAAAGAGCAATTCAGGTGTGTGACGGGTGACTTAGTATGCACACTGCCGCTTCCTCAAGGACACCGGTGTGTTGGAGAGACTCTGGTACATTAGTAGACTGGAGAGCAGTGCCTGTCGGTCTATCAGTCCACCTCTCGGTCTGTCTGTCGGGACCAAAAGGTTATTATGACATCATCATATTGCCGTCCTCAGTGCAAAGGCAGATGTTTATTGACTTTCTGTCTGCCTGGGAGCAAGACGCATAACCACACAAAAATGGCAGAAAAGCTATTAATGTAAAGTTTGCCCAGTGCCAATGTACAAACAGAGAACTGTTCATGAGAGGCCTTGCTACTGAGCATGCTGTTCCATACAGGCCTGATTCAAGTCTAAATGAATAACCAGTTTCCTTATCATGATCTTGTTCTAGCACATCTCCTGAATGCCATGTGCTTCTGTTGTTTCTTATTCCTACTTAGCGTGGCCTTGATTAGACAGAGAAAAATATATGTTTGTTTGCTACTGAAACTGATGGAGACAGAGGTGTCACTCTCAGGACTAGTATACTGTATCGCCCACTGCCAGCTGCTAATTCCCCATTCTCCTGTACCAGACCTACAGCTGAAATGAAAAGACCCAAACATTGGGATCTGCACCCTGTGAATAATTGATGGCAGCAAACAAACACAATCAAAGTGCTTCTTTATTGGCATCAAAGCAGAAAAAGACACTGAGGTGATTCAGGAGTTACGATCCGCTTTCAGTTTAATCCCCGGGTAAACAGAAGCTTTATGAAGTGGCCAGACTTGTTCTGTATGGTGCATGCGCAAGTACATTTATGACCTCTGTGGACAGGTTTTTCATGGAGGCTGCAGCGCAAACAGCCACCTATTTTTCATCTAGGGCACTACTGTTGCCTGACAACCCCTATAAACCTAGGCGTAAGTAGTGTACTATACTGAATAGGGAATAGCAAACCATTTAAGACACATGCAGATAATAAAGAACAGAGTCTGTCAGGATTCTTTGATAACCAATCACACGGCTATAAGGTACTATAAAATGATAATGGTGAAATTCCTGGAGCAACACACTGGTCGTCTGCGAGGGAGACATTAGAGATTACGAATCGCTGCTCCCTGGTGCGCCAAGTGGTGTAAGGATATATTGACCTACGACCTTGAGATTGGGTCCACTAGCATTTTTCAAACTAATGGTCAAGTTTTAGTTTACAGAAAGGAAACCGATCTTAGATCGGAATTGACTGAGTTTAATTAGAGATGTGTGGGCCTTTCTGTAGAACAAGGATTTTCTAATAAACAACAACTAAACCCAATAACTAAATAAAGTTTTGAGTTTAGTTTTAGTTGATAATAATAACCTTGTGTTGCTGGCAATCCAGCTCAGAGAGGATACTCATTAATGGAGATATGAAGGATAACAAATGATTGAATAGGAGACAGAGAGCCGGAGCCAGAGACATAATGAGAGCTAACTATGACTGTATAGGGCAGACCATACATGAAGAGAGGAATGAAATACACCATGAATATGATAGGGAAGTAAAGTCATAACAGAACAGGAATATGACAGGAAAGTAAAGTCATAACAGAACAGGAATATGACAGGGAAGTAAAGTCATAACAGAACAGGAATATGACAGGGAAGTAAAGTCATAACAGAACAGGAATATGACAGGGAATTAAAGTCATAACAGAACTGGAATATGACAGGGAAGTAAAGTCATAAGAACAGATCATGGGATATGACATGGAGAAGTTATAAGAACAGATTATGGGTATGACATGTGGGGAAGTTATATGAACAGATCACGTCATATGTGGCTACAGAAAGCAACAGTGTTTACAGTTAGGCGGCGTTGAACTGCCTGATCCAAAGCATGTCTTACCGAACTGCTGTCTCAGCAAACTCTACATGACCTATTCATGCCGCTGTCAAATGTTTCAGCACTGCTGTCGTTTCTCTCCCTGGAGAGAATCCCCTCTGGCAGGGTATTGAACTGAGCCATGGAGATGAGCTGCTGAGGGGTAATGATACAGGAGTAACTCTCGCCCATAAGGTGAGAGAGTCAAGGATGGTTGGAAATGTCGAGAGGCAATGAGGCACATGACATTTCCCATGCTCCCGCTTAGAACAGTGGAGCTGTCCACTAAGCTGGTGCTGAAACCCGGGTCTGTTCCAACATAATCCCTGCCAGTGAGTCTCTCGGTGCCGAAAAAGGGAGCTGCGTTTGCGCCCTTTCCCAGCACTGAGCCGTGTTTGTGGCTGGTGCTTAAACAGAGTGCTGTCCTCTCGGGCTGTATGTTGCTCCATCACCCTTCACCCTTCTAGAGCTGGCTGGGACATGGGAAGTGAACACATGAAATGGACACACAGCCATAAGACTCCATTGAATCAGAGATAAACCGTGAACAGGTATGCATGACGACTGAATGGTGATTGGCTTAAAGCTATATCAGACCATTTATAGCGGGACTACTCTGACAACCCCGCCCACCCAGAGTCTGATGAAAATAATGTGTGCTGTTCTAGTTGCGTGGAAACCTGTTTATTAAATCAGTAAGGCAACTCAGAATTTTGTGTTCTATTGCCAATATACAACAGATCTTGTAGTACCAGCAGCGAACAGCAGAGGTCTTCCTTTTATTCAAACTGCCTGGCACATTACAGTGAATCTACAGGACATTCGCCACCAGGTAAAGTCATGGCAAAACAATTTAGATGGTCCAGATGCCACATATGATATATCCGCTTGTTACGTTCCCAGGAAAAACAAACACACAGCAAGTTCCCAGTGTTAGGAATATTTTTGCATATCAATGCATCTTTTGATGTAGCCAGGAGATGTTTCTGTGCACTGGTACAACTCTCCATTTGACCATCTGAGGACAAAACCTCTGAGTCATCTCTCCTTTTGGGAGTCCTCATTTCCTGTCTGTCAGTCTGTCTGTCTGTCAGTCTTTGTGTCTGTGTGTCTGTCAGTCTTTGTGTCTGTGTGTCTGTCAGTCTGTGTCAGTCTGTGTGTCTGTCAGTCTGTCTGTGTCTGTCAGTCTGTCATTCACGGGTCAATATCCCAGCAATAGAGACCGAATAATGATGAGCTCAATATTATTTACAGTTGCTTCTCAGGGAATCGGACAGTGCTTTAATCAATCAGGCCCTGCCTTTAGAGAAGCACCTACCAAGAACACAATAACACAGCAGCCAAGAACACAATAACACAGCGACCAAGAACACAATAACACAGCGGCCAAGAACACAATAACACAGCGGCCAAGAACACAATAACACACCTACCAAGAACACAATAACACAGCGACCAAGAACACAATAACACACCTACCAAGAACACAATAACACAGCGGCCAAGAACACAATAACACAGCGACCAACACGCACGCACATGCCTCAACAAATGGGGATATTGACGGATTCAGTCACAGCCACGGCAGTGTTTCTTCCTCATGTGTGGATTTCGTTTCCTCTGGTTACCAAGAAGCCCGCAGAGGTTGTTTTTCCCCCCACGAGGTGACATCCCATCACATACTGTACACAGCCCATATTTCCAAGGGAATGAGTGTCTGCATTAAGTGCTGAAGCAGCGCAGACCAGACTCCCTTGAGCCACACGGACACTTGATGATGATGATGATCATGGGGGCACTGGAAGCCCTTCACTTCCTGGTAAATGTCCTTTGGGCGCGCCCCAAATGACTCCACATTCCCTTCCTAGTGCACTGCTTTGAGCAGTGGGTTCCGGTCTGAAGTGGCCCACTATGTATAGAATAGGACGCCATCTGGGACGCGCTTCTCTGGTTTGGCTTTGCATGATTAAAGGTTCACCTTGACGACCGGCGTATCTACTGCAGATTGTCCTGTAGTCGCTGGGTGCACTGGGGACCACAACAGAGGGGAGATACTAGTACCAAGTGAAGAGATGCTTCTCTTACGGTGGAGTGTAGCCTGTTGCCCATATGCCCTACCCACCCCTGTCTCCCCCCCACTCTGCCGCTGTCTCTACCTCTCTATAAATCACTCCACTATATTTCTACATCTTACTGTCTATTTACCTGTCTCCCTTCACTCCCAGTTTGTCTCCCCACTCCCCATACCTTTCCATCGCCCTCAGGCCACCACTTGCTCTACCTGCCCATCCCCCTCTCAATCACCCTCCCTCCAACTCTGTCCTCCTCTCCATCCCCCTCCCTCCACCTCTGTCCTCCTCTCCATCCCCCTCCCTCCACCTCTGTCCTCCTCTCCATCCTTCTCTCTCCACTTTTGCACCCACTCCACCTCTTCATCACTCTCTCTCCCTCTTCATCCCTCTCACCACCTCTCTCCACCTCTTCATCCCTCTCTCTCCCTCTCTTCATCCTTCCCTCCACTTCTCCATCCATCTCTCTCCAGCTCTCATCACCCATATGAAGTACAGTCAAAGTAGCCTATTAAATCAGAAATTATATGAAGCAGGCTGTGCGTCAGCTGCTCATGCAGAATTATCCAATATTTGCATTGCTTTATTGTAATGGATCTACAACCCAATTCCAACTTCATCTTCCATATAATTGCATGACACGGGTATGAATTCCCTCAATCCTTCACGCGTCGCTATTTGTGGGAAAGCTGGTGTTTTGGTGATCTGTTTTCTAAATTCGCCATCGCATTGTGCCCTGCCATTGTGTGCTTTCTTTTATTCACGCAAGAGCTCTTCAGCACAGGGCAGCGTTATTTGGTGGAGGAAGAAATTGGGTCATTCATTTTATATGTCAGATTTGCAATGTGTTCTGATAGAGCACTGTGCACTTTTCTAATTGTGTTTCAGCACCTCAATCTGAGTTTGAGTATTTCATCTAGAAACTACTTTGGTTTTCTAGTGGGTTGTGCTGGTTCCCCTAAGCTAAAGGTGCACATCAAACAGTTTTTCTCTAGATGTGAGCTCTGCTGAAGACTTACAAGGTGAAAGACATTTACCTCAGTATTACCACTGGACAAGGACAGAGAATCGCAAAGACTTACATATTACTATCCTCACCGGGTCCTGAAACATAAATCTCACAATTTACCTAACCATAACCCCACAAACCCAATCGTTTTTAGTGACATCCTGTGTGGTTAAAGCCCTGCTCCATAGCAACGCACTCAGAGGACTCCGGATAGTTGACGTGAAGACGTCTCCCGGAGAACTTCCGACACCGTTCTGGTTGTTATCACGCTGCTCGCTCAACCAGGAAGTCTCGACAGGAATCTCGACGGACAGATTCACCAATACTCCACAGCAGGTCATCTGACGGGCGCGTCGCCAAGCTGTCCTCTGCTCACGACTCGCTCAACCGGGAGGTACTTCCAGGCAGATACATGCTGGAGGTTAACGTGTTACCCGGCAAACAACCACAGCTGACCACAGGGCCAAATCCTGTCTACACTGATGCAGCTGTCTTTGTGCCAGCGATTTCACTGTTTAGGAGCGAACTCTAAGAACAAACCTGACCCAAACTGTAACTTTTCTCCGACACCTGAATAGTCTTTTATTCGACACTGTGGAAATTGACAAAATGTCCCCGGCCTGTTTTATTTGTGGGGATTTTAGTCCATGACAAGCACAGTGAAATGTGCACAAACATATTCAAGTGCTAACCGACTGAGCCTGGAAGCAGGAGAAAGCACGTTACGGCGAAATTAGGTGCTGGAACACAGTGGAAAGACCAGGGACATTTGCATTGACAAAATGACCAATCACACACAGCCAAGCATCAGAATTACAGTGAGACGACAATGTCCTCTTTCAGCGCAGCGGAGATTGAAAGAAGCCTCTGAGCCTCTCTGCGGGGTCTCAACCCGTCAAGGCTGTAAAGAGACCAAGAGGAGGGAGATTCTTTTTGGTCGGTTAATGGAGGAAAACCAGTTGAGGGTGGTTATAGACACCACATGCCTCAAATGACGGGAACAGCAGGACTGTAATTGAAGCAGGTAGGAGTTGAAGTGAGGGACCTGTGCAAGCGTTTTCTTTTCTGCCGTCACAAATTTGTAATCATTGAGTCAGTGGGTCATCATTATCACCCAGATGCATGACTTCTTACTTCTGCGATGCATCTTGGGTGCCGTAAAGCCCACAAAATAAATATCCTCTAGCTCGCCGATACGGGATTTAGACTTGGCTGTAGAATGACTCCCGACGAAATTAAACTGTGGTGTGCAAAACCAGTGTGTGAGAAAAGCTGTGATGGAATCCAAGAAAAGAACAGGGGAAAATCATCTCTCAAAGTGGAAATCCTGTAAAGAAAGGGCCTGCAACGCTTTGATAATGGACTGGGGGGACAAGGATGTGTTTTAGCGGCAGGATCATGAGGATCTCACAGAAATAAAGGGCCCCGTGCTGCCATCACTCAAGTTTGGTGTGAACGTAATAAAGTTTTGGCGTACAGTCCTCCATCTTGTCCTACACGTAAATGAAGAGATGACGGACGATAATTTCTAGCCGCAAAACCACACGAATATCTCAGATATTCAAGATAACACGGACTGTGCCATCCTATCAATTCATCAGTGTCCAGTGCGTTCTGTTCTGGTGTCATCAACAACAACGGCCCAGACGCCTCCCTACTCCCTTCACCGTGCACTCCTCATATCCAGGGCTCATGGCATCCCAGGCCACACTACACAGGGCATAGGGTGCCATTTTGGGGCACACAGATCAAAACAGAGCAGTCTCCATATGGTCTGTTCCTGGCCTGTATAATTGGCCTAAACAAGAAGCGGGGTGATGAGAACAGCCTTTTCTGTCCTCTCACACTCTCAGCAAAGAGCCCGGCCGATAATCACAGAGCAAATGAGCCAGCCGTCGCCCCCGTACTCCCCGGGAGGAACTGCCGACGCCACGGCCGCCACATCCCCCCTCCCCCCTCCCCCCGCCCAGTGCCAGGATTTCATATCCAATTCCAGAAATATGCCATCAGCCTGTACACAGATATGCCGTCATTACTGTGCACCGGGCCTACAAACAGCCGTGTTTTCTTAAGGGACAGTAAGGAGTAATGGCCTCCCTCTCTCTCCTTCACATCGGGAACAATATGAGAATTCATTTGCCATTCCCAGCGGTGCTTTGTGTTGCCGTAGCGGAGTGTCGCGTTTATGGGGTTCTGGTAGATAAGGATATTACACCCCGGAGCGGAGGAAGGCCGTCCAAGCCTCATCTCTCTGGGAAATTGCCTGAGAGAAAAGAGAGATGCTCCAGTCTGACGCTGTTTGATCAACATTCGCCTGGGTCTAAGCCAACACACTGCCCATACGACGCCCAAAAGCATCCTGGGCTGCTGCAGTATAAGTCCCCTTGAATGAGCATGGCAATAAAAAGGCAAAAGACGCCTTGGGAGTATTCGGAGACCCCTGGACACTGGAGGGCCCCTTCTGGACAAGGGTTGACACTGTGTGATATTACAGTACATGACTCCGCAACCTCCCATATGTTAGACCAAAGTAGTGTGAACACTTGCACTGGTTTAGTGCCTGTCATCACCTAGCCTATTGTCTGCCTATTATCCTGTTCTTCTTTCACAGTGCGTCCATGTTGAGTGTGTATCGGCCTTTCTCCCATTGGCAGGCGCTGGTATCTTCTTGTGCCAGCCTGTCTCTCTCTTCAGGGAGACTGTGGAGGGCACTGCTGTAACCCCGTGGAGACGCGTCTCTGTGGGGGCGACCAGCGGGCCATGGTTGCTGGGCCCACACTGACCTTCACTTGGTTGGGCAGGGGGGGGCATGGGCACAGCCTGCTGCTGTGCCCACCAGGGCCTGAAGATCACACTGTGGCACAGCGGTGGGCATGGTTTCTGGACGTCGGCGTTCCGACCAGCTTGGCATTTACATTTAGCAACCTTAATGTAACGTTGTCCCCGATTGCCTAGTGTACAACCCCCGTGCAACCTTCAAGCAACTCGTCTCCATTAGAAGTTCACGTAACACGTTCACGTAACGCTTAACAAACATCGAGCAGTGTTGAAAAAAACATGTCTTGGGACATATGTCTGTGAGGAAAGCTTACCCAAATCATTTCTACTCTAGCAAATCAGTTGGGAGTTGTTGCGATGACACAGGGCCACAGACACAATTGGATATGATGGAACTGTCGCTGAGTAAAAAGGAGGGTAAAAAAATACTCCATTCTGACAGATCAAACCATAGAGAATCGACCTCCCAGCAATACCACCCAACACCCAGACTTCAGTGCGTCGGTGAGTGTCACACATAACATGCAATTCAACAGAGGCAGAGATGAGCATCAACAAAAGGTTTCTGCATTTCAATGGCATCCTCCTTCAAATTCAGCATTCCCATTTATCTTGGCGGAGCCTCCACTGCCTTTTATGCACTGTAGTTCACAAGGAACTCTTAATCCCCTGTGACGCGGGTGGCGTTTTCAGGTTTAGCATTGGCCTCCTTTAAAAACTGAAACTAGTTAAGTATGAAGAGGAGATGAGTACAGTGAAAAGCAGGCCAGATGGAGGCAGGTAGGGAGAGACAAGCCTGTGGGAATGAAGACAAAGCCTGGGGTGGGCGAAGATTGAGCCTGGTGGTGCGAAGACAAAGCCTGGGGGTGCAAATGGGGAGTCTGGGGATGCAAAGACAAAGCCTGGGGCGGGCGGAGACGGAGCCTGGGGCGGGCGGAGACGGAGCCTGGGGCGGGCGGAGACGGAGCCTGGGGCGGGCGGAGACGGAGCCTGGGGGTGCAAAGACGGAGCCTGGGGGTGCAAAGACAAAGCCTGGGATGGGCGGAGACGGAGCCTGGGGGTGCATAGACGGAGGCGGAGACGGGGCCTGGGGCGGGCGGAGACGGAGCCTGGGGGTGCAAAGACGGAGCCTGGGGGTGCAAAGACAAAGCCTGGGATGGGCGGAGACGGAGCCTGGGGATGCAAAGACGGAGGCGGAGACGGAGCCTCGGGGTGCAAAGATGGAGCCTGGGGCGGGCGGAGACAGAGGGTCACTACAGGCCTCTAACCTGGGAGGTGTGATGAACGAGACATTATGCAGTAAAACAGTCTGGGGTCATATAGGAGGGCTGACGGACGTTCTCAGACAAACGGGCCACAGTGTTCACCAGCCAGGCTTCAAAACGTCTGATCAACACCGACCGATGGTTGCCACATGCCCTGGAGGCAGCTGTGTTGCCGGTTGTTGGCCGGTTACCGTACCAACACACTGTTAATCAACAGGGAACTGGTTGAGTCATTTCATTAGGGCCCACTCCTCCACTCTCAGAGCCGGAGTCGTGGGCTGTAATGAAAAGGATAGTCACGACCCTGTGAGATGAAGCCTTCCAAATATAAAGATGAACGAACACCAAAACTCAAGTAGGTTGGATCAGCGTCACCCAACAACTATTTACATACAAATACCAAGCAACTATTTTTTGTATTTTTTTTATTAGGTGTAAATAATACAGAAGGTGAAAATGCATTTAAAACTTTGTTTCGCTTCTTCCTAGAACACTTCACATTGCTTGTGTTTAATCTCTAATTTCTCTACATCGTGAACCCTGTTCATTTTAAAAAATAACCTTAAATCCACATTAATATTAACAGGGTTTACCTATGTACAATATACAGAATATATCATCATATCACAACTGAAAATTAGTCACGTTGTTCATACTTGGTTTTAAATAATTGTGCTCCGGTTGAATAAAACATCAAATAAATAAGGCAGACATAAATAAGTGAGTCAAAGTAGAGAAAGTTTCTTGGACTGTGTGGTCACTGAAACTCGTGTGAAGCTTCGTTCATCACAAGAAAACCGATCCTTGTTCTTCAGTTCTGTACATACAGTACACGTATGTTCAGGAGAACGCAAACCCACAACATTGTCCACATAATTAAGCTCATCTGCCATAAGTTCGTTTATATGTTCCCATTTTCCCCATTGTCCCATCCCTCCCCCACAACAGCAGTATGTGCCCCGCCAAGAATCGAATCATTAAGCTGCTGATCGAAACCAAAAAGGTACCAATCCACTTTAACTATGCACATTTTGGGGGCGAATTGTTCCAGTCAGTTTGAAAGAAAGCAGAATCCGGGCGCGCGTATAAAGACTGGTGTAATGACTGTTTCCATCCGGGCGCGCGTATAAAGGCTGGTGAAATGACTGTTTCCATCCGGGCGCGCGTATAAAGGCTGGTGTAATGACTGTTTGGCAGAACAGTGTAGTGGGCAAGTGCAGCTGTCTGCTTCCACTAGACCCTCACTGTCGTCATGTGATACAGAAAACGGCTAGAGAATGGAAAAAAGCCCTCCCACCTCCCAGCCTCTCCTCCTCCAAGCCCCGCCCATCACCCTCCCTCTGTAGCTTCCTCTGTAGCTCTTTGGGTATTACAATGTTGAACTTGGAGAGGGGGAGAAGGGGGTGGACTGGAGGGGGAGTCGGGGAGGACCAGGGATGGAGTGGGAGGACCGGGGGGTGGAGTGGGAGGACCGGGGGGTGGAGTTGGAGGACCGGGGGGTGGAGTTGGAGGACCGGGGAGTGGAGTTGGAGGACCGGGGAGTGGAGTTGGAGGACCGGGGAGGGGAGGGGCAGTTGAAATGGGTGCAGTGGGGGAGGGCTACATTTGCGTATCTTCAGGGTTTCCTTCACTTCTATGAGTCCTGGATTCTGCTTCAACTACAATACACTGGGGAGTGTTGTTGCATTAAATGGGGTCACACAGAGACCGACAGACAGATGTTTTCAATCCTATGCCCTCTTCAGTGTTGAGTTAAGGTCCATGGCAATTTCCTAATTTATCATAGATTCCCAGCATTCCCGTTTTTTCACCCACACGGATGTCCTGCACACCGTATCATTTTGTAATGAAAATATGACACCTAAACAGCATCCACGTTCTTTCCTTAGGTGACAGTTCATAGACAGTGTTCTACACTCCTCCAAGACATACAAATCAACAAGCTTTGTTCAGCATCACCGAAAAAACAACCTACAGGTAGGACCAGGTTGATTTCTATAAACATCACCTTACTGATAGAAAAGGCCTGGACCAAAAATCCCAATTTGAGACGCTTCAAGAAGTCCCTGATGAACCCACCCAGTTCCCAGTATCCACTTATTCATTAAAAAATAATAATAATTGGAAAACAGTGTAGAGTGAGAGAGTTCCTATTAAAAGGCTGTAAAAGTTTTTTTGAGCCACGCACTTCACGGTACAAAAGCCCCCCCCGTTAAATTGGTCTTTATAATCTTAAAGCATGCACATATTAAAGGGTTAGTGAATGAAACTTTCTGTGTGGCAGAACTCAGAGTTTGGACTTATTTTACAGAATTTGGCAATGGTGAGACAGATGCACTCTGGAGGCATCAGTCACATACCGTGGTGCAGCGAGCAGCTTGGATTATTAGTGTCAGTCACGTGAGCCGACCCACAAGGTACTGTAGCTACAGCGCTTACGGAGGTTCAGATCTCGGTCGGTGTTGAGGCTGACGGCGAAGTACTCTCCATGCCTCCAGGAGAGGGGTCTAATGAGTGAGCGTTTGTGTGTGTGTTTGTGGTCTTTGTTTGTGTGTTTGTGGTCTTTGTTTGTGTGTTTGTGGTCTTCGTTTGTGTGTTTGTGGTATTTGTTTGTGTGTTTGTAATGTTTGTTTGTGGTCTTTGTTTCTTTGTGGTCTTTGTTTGTTTGTGGTCTTTGTTTGTGTGTTTGTGGTGTTTGTTTGTGGTGTTTGTTTGTTTGTGGTGTTTGTTTGTTTGTGGTGTTTGTTTGTTTGTGGTGTTTGTTTGTTTGTGGTGTTTGTTTGTTTGTGGTGTTTGTTTGTTTGTGGTCTTTGTTTGTGTGTTTGTGGTGTTTGTTTGTGGTGTTTGTTTGTTTGTGGTGTTTGTTTGTTTGTGGTCTTTGTTTGTGTGGTTGTGCATGCGCATTAGCACCTTTCCCCCAACGCTCATTATCCAGCACTGGCCAAAGGTGATAGACGGACTAATGTCCTGTAAACGTTGGCATGCTGACTGATTGCTGTGTGTTCAAGTGAGCACATCTATCAACCTTCCAATCTGGCCAAATGTCAAGATGCTGAAATGCACAGAACCACATTCACGGTCACAGCCCTGCTGAGGTGCCACGTCTACCGCAGCACGGCTGAATGACAACGAGACGCGGGACGACAAGAGCAACAGTACAAGAGCAGCAAATGATTTGATCTAGAAAGGGAGCGTTTGTGGTGTCTGTTACAGTCGATCCTGAGCTGGGAGGTGGAACTCCCGACGTGACTCCCGGGCGGCAGCCACTCGGCAGAGTGTTTGGCGGTGTACGGGGGGTGAGAATGCGGTCGGGCGACGGCGCGCCCTCAGCCGTCGCGGTGGGCCAGAGCCTGCAGCTCGGCGGTGTGGAGAGAGTGCTGCAGAAAGACGTTTTTGCGGCTGTACATGTGCAGGGAGAGCGGCCCTCTGGGTGGCTGACCCAGGCGACCCGTGAATGAGGAAGAGGAGGAGGAAGTATGAGGCTGCCGGGGGCTGGGCACAGGGACCCTCTCGCTGTCTGAGGACAGGCTGCTGTAGCAGGGGCTCCCTCGGCTCTGGAGGATGGAGGTACTGCCGCCCCCCCGGGGAATCTGGCTGGCCGGGTGGTCACCCCTTCTGACAGTCCACGTCTCCGACAATGAGGACAGAGACCCCTCCGGTCTCCTGGGGGCTCCCGTAGGGTCCCGTCCGCCCACTGAGCCACCGGAGGACAGGACGGGGGCCGACACCGGGCTTGGGGCTGGGCAGTGGCGCTCCTTGCTGGCGGTGGAGTAGCTACATTGGTCCGCGGTGAGAGACCGGACCGGCCTTCGGTCCCTTGTGCAGATATTGTTTTGGCTTGTTGCTCGGCTTGGATGGTTGACCTGCGGGAGAACAAAACACGGTTCAAAAAGAATCTGACACCAACATATCTGGTTAAAGGCAGCAGCATTTTGACAAGGCCTCACATGGTTCCTGGAGCGCTAGTTGAATAAGAGTTTTCAGACCAACTGGAACATTGTTCCGTAAAGACACCAGAACCAGGGCACCGAGGAGACAGACACCCTTTCATAGACTACTGCTCCTCTCAGGCGACACAGCCATTGCACTTCCTGACACAATGCCATTTAAAATACACTTCTACAGAAAGCGACTGCCGTATTTCCCTTCAAGGGTGCAGTGCAGCCAGACAGCCGAGCTACAACAAGGTCAGAGGTCAAGCATCTGAAAACAGACACTCTGAAAATTTTTTGACTAACTAAACTCGATCTGAGTCCACAGGAGGCTCCAAAGGAAATTAACTGAGTCGACGGCCCAAAAAGTCAAGCAATTTCCTTACCAACGTTTGATACAAATCTACTCTGAGCAGAGCAATCTAATTACGTAGAGCAAGGCTAATGCAATAACTTTGGAGGTGCAAATGGAAATTGAATCCAACGTTGCTGGCACAATGTAATATCTCTGTGTGATTGTAACCCAGAGGAAAACAGAAGCAGACAGAACATCCTTATTGGTGAGGAGTAATGGAGACCATGTAGCTTTATGCCCAGCTCCATCATTACGTGGGCAGAGGCAGCTCACCTTCCATTCCAGCTGCACAACAAATGGACCCAAAAATATGATGTGGAACTTTAAAGAGAAAAGAACCGCCAGTGATATTGAAGTGACCATTTCTATAGAAAGAACAGCCAGTAACATTACAGTGACAATGTCATTAGAAAGAACAGCCAGTAATATTACATTGACAATGTCTTTAGAAAGAACAGCCAGTAAGATTACAGTGACAATGTCATTAGAAAGAACAGCCAGTAAGATTACAGTGACAATGTCATTAGAAAGAACAGCCAGTAAGATTACAGTGACAATGTCTTTAGAAAGAACAGCAAGCAATATTAAAGCTACCATCTTTTCCACCCGAAATAACCTGTATCTGCTTTTCAAAACAATCAATGCTGACGCTGCAAGACGTTTAAATGTATGTCAAATGGACATGTTTGTGGTGAGCTTTAAGCAGTGTGTGGTGTGTTGAGTTCTCCAGGCGTGTTGTTTGGGAACGGTCGGCATAGAAGTGGGAGGCGTGAAGGTGGAGCCTAAGACGGGAGTGATTTACAAACTCGGGTGTCCTCTCAAGTACACGCTCTGCGGCATCCGGTCTGCCTCTTAGCCAGCGACACACACACACACACACACACACACACACACACACACACACACACACACACACACACACAGAGTGTGACCCAACAGAAAAACAGAGCGAGTTAGTGTGAAGTAAATCAGAGTGATTTAAAGGAAAGCTTCCACAGACCCAGTCTTTATTGGGCTGAGAAGAACACCTCATGCTGCTAATGGCAGAGCTCTTTTTTTTTTAAAGCCCTCCAGCTGATTATATGCAGAAGTGAAGACGCAACACAGTTTCATCACTTTCCTCTGTTTTAGAGTGCAGCACTGCACACCCGTCCACTGCAGACGGACAGACACGCAGGCAGACAGGCTGGCTGGCAGGCAGGCAGGCAGGCAGGCAGGCAAACAGACAGGCAGACAGGCAGACAGGCTGGCAGGCAGGCAGACAAGCGGGCAGGCAGGCAGACAAGTGGGCAGGCTGGCAGGCAGACAGACAGATAGGCAGGCAGGCGGGCAGACAGACAGATAGGCAGGCAGGCGGGCAGACTGGCTGGCAGATAGACAGGCAGGTAGGCAGACAGGCTGGCAGGAAGACAGACAAGCGGGCAGGCAGACAGACAGACAAGCTGGCAGGCAGACAGACAGACAAGCGGGCAGGCGGACAGACAGACCAGCGGGCAGGCAGACAGACAGACCAGCTGGTAGAAAGGTAGGCCGACAGATAGGCCGACAAACAGGCAGAAAGTCAGACAGAAAGTCTGCTCACTAAAAACTGTCAAGCAGGTGGAACTGCGGCTGAATCACAACGCTCTTTATCCTTAACTTAGTTTCAGAATGAAGAGGCAGGCAACCAGTTAGTCAGCAGAGCTACAGAGGCACAACCAGCTAGCCAGACAGCCAGCCAGTCAGCTGAGCTACTGTGGTGTATTAAGTCAGTCAGTCAGCAGAGCTAAAACAGCACAGCCAGTTAATCACTCAGAAGAGATACAAAAGATCAGCTAGTCAGTCAGTCAGTTATTAGCGCTACAGCAGATCAGCTAGTCAGTCAGTCAGTCAGTAATTAGCGTTACAGCAGATCAGCTAGCCAGTCATTCAGTTATTAGCAATACAGCAGATCAGCTAGCCAGTCAGTCAGTTATTAGCGATACAGCAGATCAGCTAGCCAGTCAGTCAGTTATTAGCGATACAGCAGATAAGCTAGCCAGTCAGTCAGTTATTAGCGATACATCAGATCAGCTAGCCAGTCAGTCAGTTATTAGCGATACAGCAGATCAGCTAGCCAATAAGTCAGTTATTCAGTCATTAGCAATACAGCAGATCAGCTAGCCAGTAAGTTAATGGGTAGGGACACTAAGTCACAATAAAGACACTGAAAGATTTGATGAAGCAGAGTCCTACTTGACTGCTCTCTACATGTGGAAGTATCCACTGCAACTCCCTTCTCAATTCTCCACACAAAAAATCTAGGAAAACCAAAGAACACACAAAAGCCTCTGGGATTCCAAAACTCAAAACCACCCGGCAAAGGGCTAGAAACCACATGGACGACTGCTGTCAAGCTTTGGCTTTCGTTGCACCCGCCTCTTGGTGCTATACGACAACAGACGACACGTCGCACGGAGCAGATGCCGGAGACAGCTGAGGCACAATCGGTGTCCTTGTTCTCTGTGTGCGATTACACAATCTAGGCGTTCCCCAACACCGTCATAGGCAGCCTGAAATAAGGTGTGACAGCCAGGGGAGGAACTGACGATTGTCGGCTCTGACAGGGCTGGCTGTATCCTTCCCTGTGTCACCTTGCTGTCAATCACTGCCCCCCCCCCCTCCATGTCCACAGCGGTTTTTACATTCTGCCCGCCTGCCTATCCACCAGTCTCTCATAACCTGCTAGTGGCAGGGCTTTGCGTAGACATCTAAAAGAAAAATCAAAAATCGACTCACCACCTCAAATTCTTGGTTTGTGGGCGACCAGAAGTGTTTCTGCTGCAGATACAGCCCCTAGTCCCCCAGCCAGGCTTCAGCACCTATCAGCCTCACGTCTCCCGGGAAAGGCTCCCAGCACCTAGACCCCCAACTATCCAGGTTCACAGCCCCTTGCCCACCAGCCCCTCGACAGCCAGGCTCCCAAGTCCATAGCCTCAGGCAAGCCAGGCTCCCAGACCCAAATCATTCCCTGGTCCCCCAACTAGGCTTTAAGCTCCTATCCCCCCAAGCCAGGCAATCACAGTTCAGCTTGCAGTAACTTTACCAACCACAAGGACTTGCTAAAACGCAATGTAGCACCACCACCAATGTTGTGTACTGTGGGTACAAGCTCAGGCTTTGTTTGGGCCACTCAAGCACAACCACAGACTTGTCCTGTAGCTACATTTGTGTCTAGACTGTGTGCTTCAAGCAGTTGTTGTGATGTAAGATTAATCATTGCCCGAGTCTGTTGTCATGTGGACTATGGATCAGATTTTCTTTAAGGACCTCTTTGTAGGTCCTTACTTGGTTCATCCCTCTCTCAATCCGAGTGGTCTCAGAGGCCGTGCCACTGAGAAGCAGCCCCATAGCATGATGCTCCCAACATCATATTCCACCATAGCGATAATATTAGCCAGGTGATAAGTAGTACCTGGTCTTCGCCTAGACCTTAACATTCAGCCCTAAGAGTTTGATATTGGTCTCAATGCTTTTCTCATCATGTTCTTATTCAGTCATGCAGCGTGTAATTTGCCTTCTACTCAGAGTGGTTTCAGTCTACCAACTCCCCCATAAAGGACTAATTAATGGAGTGCCACAGAGATGCTTGTTTTCTGGCAAGTTCTCCAACCTTAGAATGTTCATTGGAATCTTCTGGGTCACCTCCCTGACCAAGACTTGTCTTGCCTGGTAATTAAGGCAAGCTCTAATAAGAGTCTTGGAGGTTCCAAACTTTTTCCATTTCACAAGGAACTTTTATGCATAGACACAATTCTAGAGAGTTCTTTGGACTTTATAGCTTGGATGTTACTGAAATGTACTGTGAAGTGTGGGATCTTTAGAGACATGCGTGTGCCTTTCTAAATCATATCCAATTAACTAAATTTGCCACAGGTTGAGTCCAAATCATCTAAAGCATGATCAAAAGACATGGGATATGTCTGAACTCAATTTCGAGTGTCATTGGAAAGGCTCTGAATCTTAATGTACATGAGACATTTCAGTAGTTCTTTTATATAAATTTACACAAATTGTGCAGAGATCGATAGCAATTATAATTACAGTCACAACAACATGTGGGGAAAGGGTAGTGATCTGAATACTTTCCAAGGACATGGCAAGTGCTTTTGGAAAACCTCATAAAGAAGGTCATTGATGAGTAAATAGGCTACAATAATAAAATCTGACCAAATATCTCTTTCAGCACAGCCAAGAAATGACAATGCTGTCTATTACCTCCAATACCCTGCACCTTGACAGAGCATGAAGAATTTTGGAATACAAAATGACTAAATATTGAACAATCCAGGTGAGCAAAGTCTTTAGAGGTGTATCTAACATGCACTGACTCAGAGGTTTTAAAAAAAATAGCATAGTATCACTCCTAGAATTACAACTAAATCCAATTCAATCACTCTTTGTGACGCAACAAAATGTGTTCAAGGCGGTGAACACTTGAAGCCACGTCGAAGATGCAAAGACAAAAAAATGAGATGGGATTCCTGGAGAAGAAAGAGACAGATCATATGATAGGAACAAAGAGTGACAGGCTGCGAGGAGGTACAGAAGAAAGGAAGGGAAGAGGGGGAGAGATGAGAGAGAGAGAGACAGACAGACAGAGAGAGAATTGGCTGGAAGTTGGAGAAGTAGGCGTATAGGGGACTGGTAGCACCGTGATGAGGGTTGATGTAGCGTGGAGATGATGGGAGGCAGGGCTTCATGTACATCAAAGCTACCCAGTACCTACTGCACACACACACACGCACGCACGCACGCACGCACGCACAGCTGTCAGCTCTGCAGCTGATAAGATGCTTTACAGAGCCCGTCTTCTTCTCACTGACAGCACGGGACCTGGATAAACAATAAGGAAAAATATATATGGGGAGGGGGGGGGGGAGGGCTGGTGGAGTAGGCAAGGAGGAAGAGGAGCCGCTCATAAATTGAGTTTCCATCAGATAGTCTCGCAGATGTCTTTGGAGTCTGATGATAACGTTGCAGCTGCCAGCGTGTCACATCCACAAAGTAGATGCGCCGCTCGACTGCACTCCGGTCCCGTTCAGAGAAAACCCACAGAGGGGAGTGGAATCACAGCCAGATAGCTACTCACTCATTTTCTTAAGAAATAAAAAGACTGCCTGGAAGTGCGATTCACCGCAACGTGTCCATACGAGTTCCAACAGGACATGTTGCACCGGTCTCTTTCAAAACACACACAGGCACGCGGACGTGATTCCTCTGGCGTCGCAGTTGACTCGCTTAGAGGTGCTTCCAGATCAGCGCATCAACGCATCAGCTACTCTTCCGCGGGGGTGAAAGCGAAACCCAACCACACAGCAGATGGACATTGGACTCACCCACGGTATTGGTCTTCAATCAGTTGCCCACCAGCCAAACCCTAACCTTCAACGTCACCCGCGGCAAACGACCCCAGACGCCTGGGGGCAAAGCATTGTTCAAGACCAAGATGGCACCTAAAACCACCATGACTGACCTTTTGCTCAACAAGAGCAGGGGTTCAACAGGGTGAAACACTCCAAACCTCACCAAACCTGTGGGATATTTGCATGCAAGCCAGGCTAAACCCTGTTCAAGTCCCTGTTCACGTGATAGAAAATGCCACAGTGAAAATACAGCCGCAGATATTCCTCGCTAATTCAGATATAGCCTTCAAAACAGAAGCTTTCCAAATGAGGTTGGGGGAAATGAGTTTGCAAAAGTTATTTCTCTAATTACGTTTTAATGAACTATTTTCATTCTGAATAATTGAATCTTTTGTGAAAAAAAGGCCAAGTAAGACTTCATTAGCCCACATTCGGAAAAACGTTATGTTGTACATTCTCTTTGGACGTCCCATTTTTATCCGGCAAGAGTCATCACAGCCAGACCAGAATATAAAAACGTAGGTGGGTTGAGAAGAACATCTATACAAATGTAGGTGGGTTGAGTAGAAGGTCTACACAAACGTAGGTGGGTTGAGAAGAACATCTATACAAATGTAGGTGGGTTGAGTAGAAGGTCTACACAAACGTAGGTGGGTTGAGAAGAACTTCTATACAAACGTAGGTGGGTTGAGAAGAACGTCTATACAAACGTAGGTGGGTTGAGAAGAACGTCTATACAAACATAGGTGGGTTGAGAAGAACTTCTATACAAACGTAGGTGGGTTGGGTAGAACGCCTATACAAACGCAGATGGATTGAGTAGAACTCCTACACAAACAAACCCTCTACCCTGTGGCTGTGATATAGAGCATGTCACAGAATAGTCGTAAAACGTGACAGCAGCCGTAGTAAGAATGTGGCTGCTGTCCCCACCCCTTATGTCAGGAAGATACTAGCAAAATATGTTACAGTGAAGTGTCTAATTAAAGCCTGACCTTGGTGCTCAAAGGAAACGAAATAGAGTTGGGGTGAAAGAAAGAAAGAGCACAAAACGGACAGAGAGAGGAAGAGTGAGTGAGCATGAGAGAGGACGTTGTGTCCTTCATGGTCCCCTGGAGTGCACCTGTCACCTGGGCAGGGCGGCGGGAATGAGGGAACGCTCCCCCGACGGAACCAGGGATGGACGCCTGCCTGCCTCATGTCTCCCCCACCTTGGGGGTCCTGACAGCCATGGCCAGCTTCTCCCACATCATGCCAGTCCCACTTGCTGGCCTGGCGGGGTGGGGGGTGACGGGCTGGGGGGACATACGGAGGCCCTGGTTAATTACGACCGTTGTATCCACTGACAGCGTCCTGCAGGGGGATTTTGTCCCTTAACTAGCAGCAGATCCAAAGTCCATTCTCAGGGTACAAAAACTGTGCGTGCGCATTCATGGACCACACGCGCACACGTTTGACCGCTGTCTGTGAAAGCCAACCTCCTAGCGTGTTCTGGGTAGTGATACTGAGAAGACGGCTGAGCAGATCCAAAAACCTCAGTCTCTGCTTGGTGACCGACCCGAGGGCTCGGAGGAAAATGCCACTCCGGTTCAGCCATACTGCCAACCTCAAGGTCAACCGACCGGGACCCAATTTTTCGGGACCTCGTCCCAGCAGGGTCCTTTTCACGTCATCGTATTGAGGGTCAAAGATGGTCACAATCCGACTGATACCCACGCTACCCTCAGTGGTTAACAGTGCATATGGTCAAACTGTGGGTTTTGACTGTGTCCGCGGGGCTGCTATGAAGACACATCTCCCTCATACATAGACAGGCCGACTATCTAGCTATCTTCGTAGCTGTGTGTAGCTATCTTTGTAGCTGTCCGTAGCTATCTTTGTAGCTGTCCGTAGCTATCTTTGTAGCTGTCCGTAGCTATCTTTGTAGCTGTCCGTAGCTATCTTTGTAGCTATCTTTGTAGCTGTGCGTAGCCATCTTTGTAGCTGTGCGTAGCCATCTTGTAGCTGTGCGTAGCCATCTTTGTAGCTGTACGTAGCCATCTTTGTAGCTGTGCGTAGCCATCTTTGTAGCTGTGCGCAGCCATCTTTGTAGCTGTGCGCAGCCATCTTTGTAGCTGTGCGTAGCCATCTTTGTAGCTGTGCGTAGCCATCTTTGTAGCTGTGCGTAGCCATCTTTGTAGCTGTGCGTAGCCATCTTTGTAGCTGTGCGTAGCCATCTTTGTAGCTGTGCGTAGCCATCTTTGTAGCTGTGCTTAGCTATCTTTGTAGCTGTCAGAAAGTGGGCAGCTGCTGAGGCCAACAAAAATTTCTGGGTTTCAAGGTGCGTTCTGACAATAAATTGTTTACTTCACTGCTGCACCTCAACTGAATAATCAAAACAATCTCATTTCATACAGGACATTGCTTGAGTCTACTCTTGATTTTAGACAAGATTAGAGCAATAAGTGAAAAGTTCAGCGACTTGTGGAATAGAGACGTTAACAATCCCAATTTTAGTTGTTACAGGAGAACTTCACCATAGCTCACCCATTTATTTTACTTAATTATTAACAACAATACAACACCTCCTCAACATAATCTAGAACCAGAAAATTCGACATTTTGTGGTAAAATCCAGAACTATCGACATCATCTGAATTTGTCTCCTCACAGAATACCAAAATGTTCCAGCATTCAAAGTGAACGTAGATATCACCTCCCTAACAAAACGTAGATATCACCTCCCTAACAAAACGCTGACCAAAGAATACATAGAAATTCTGATTAGAAGAATAAATACATTTTATATAAAAACATTGAATCACCAACATCGATCATGACCATGTGGTGTTTCCCTGCCTAGCTGAGAGCAAAAAAAGCGTTATTTCGTGTTTCATCTGTCCTGGTGGAAATACTCCCTGAAAGCGTTCGCTACGTATTTCTATCGGATTATAACGTTCTGAATATAACAGATGCGTTTCACCCATCTTATGCCATGCCAGTAAACAACAACATGGATACATTTATCGGTACAAATAAACTTTTTCCACAGAGAATTTCCTTTTGACAAGCAGATTTCTGCTGTTTAAGCTTTAGCCCAGTGGATTACACTAA
>JACXGJ010007965.1:0-28625 GCA_016801105.1 Esox niger | reverse complement strand
TCACACCAGTGTGAACAGGCTAGAGTGGTCCCTGAAGCATACAATCACACCAGTCTGAACAGGCTAGAGTGGTCCCTGAAGCATACAGTCACACCAGTCTGAACAGGCTAGAGTGGTCCCTGAAGCATACAATCACACCAGTGTGAACAGGCTAGAGTGGTCCCTGAAGCATACACCACACCGGTGTGATCAGAACGCATCATTAGAACGTCTAGGTACGAGTGAAGCAACAATCACTGGTCAGACGTCACTTTTATTTACACACATTTAGCTCAAACAGTTTTTATATCTTTATTCCCTCATTGTTTGATGATCTACACTATGATATTAACAAGGTAGCAAGTGTTTAGATTTGGACAAGAAGTATTACTAACATAATACCAACGCGCAGCCAACACTAGAGCCATTCCGTCGAATTGGTGTCTTTTCCATCCTCAGGCCATTACATGCCTAAATATGCATGAAAAGTATGTGTTTAATACATTACATTATTTAAGCAAAATGTCCAGCTTTTGTCCTAGTCCTAGTTGCAATTTGATGCTACATCATGTAAAACTTTCATTAAAACAACCTAGAACACAGATTTCTTTTATTTCCGCCCTTCCCCCCTCTCTAACACAGGGGTGTCAAACTAGTTCCATGGAGGGCCGAGTGTCTGCAGGTTTTAGATTTTTCCATTAAATTGGTTCCCCGTTCAGACCAAAACAACCAGGTGAGGGTAGAAACTAACCAATTAGTGACCTAATAATCAATCAAGTACAAGGTGAGAGCGAAACCCTGCAGACACTTGGCTAGTTCTTGGTTAGTTCTTTGACGTACTACTTATTATTATTCTTTAGTACGCTGCTCCTCCTACACCGTTTAAGATAGAAACTCAGTTCAAACTTTAAAACATATAGATATAGATTTATCCAGATCAAGTTGCTTGCCTATATTG
Organism: Esox niger; assembly: GCA_016801105.1. Lineage (NCBI taxonomy): Eukaryota > Metazoa > Chordata > Actinopteri > Esociformes > Esocidae > Esox > Esox niger. The sequence goes on along the minus strand of JACXGJ010007965.1, from coordinate 27,688 downwards.
TTTTCATATTTCTTTTATATTTAACATTTATTAAAAATTTTAAAGTTAATTGACTTGAATGGGATGTCTTCGGAATTCTGAAGTTTCCGCTGTTTTCACTCCAACATTCAAATTACTTTTTGAGAAGTCACAGTTGTTGCAAACAACCTACTTTAACACATGGCTATTTTAATGTGAAATAAAAATATATAATTCAGAACAAAAGTTACAGTGATTTAAGAAATAAATGTAACTACATTTTACACTTACAGTGGCTATAGAAAGTCTACACACCCCTGTTAGAATGCCAGGTTTTTGTGATTTTAAAGAGTGAGACATAGAAAATCATGTCAGAACCTTTTTCACTTTTAATGTGACCTATAATGTGAACTATTCAATTGAAAAACAAACTGAAATAAACTCACAATATAAGATAAGGAAAAATTATGATTCACTGTTTCAATAATACCAGATGGCTCTGCATGTGTGATGCTTTATGAGCCCATGTGTGTTGCTTTATGTAACCATGTGTGTCTGTGTGTGGTTGTCCCTCCAGTGGACGGCAGCTGGTCAGTGTGGTCATCGTGGGAGGAATGTTCTTCTAGCTGTGGTCAGGGGAACAGAACTAGGGTGCGCACCTGTACCAATCCCCCAGCACAGCACGAGGGAAGACCGTGTGAAGGCAAGGCGGTCGAGGCCGTCGTGTGTAATATCAGACCGTGTCCTGGTGAGTACTGGTCATGTGATCAGTCAAGCCTCATTAAAGATGTTGACTGTTCAGTCACTGATTACAATGGGCATGCATTTTCTAACTTGTGTATTGATCATTTTAGGCATGTCCCCCCTCTACCTCAATTATTTTAAATAATTGAAACCACTTAGATTTTGTCTTATGAACAAAATGTAATTGATATTTTGTATTCCAATTAGGGTTTTATATCTGAGTACTTGTAATCTCTCATTGGTCATCCTTAACATCCTGCTTCACTGGTGTAGAAACAGGAGGTGACACACAGACTAAACTCACTTAGTTATCCATCTACATGGGACATGCAGATAAGATTCCTGGTCATGCAGATAAGAACCTAAAACCCACTGTGAAGTATGGAGGTGGATCTGTGATGTTGTTGGGCTTTTTAACTTCCAAGAATCTGGTAACTTTTTTTGGTTACAAAATGGACTCTGCCATGTATCAGGAGATTTTAAGCCAAAACCAGTTCCCTCTGCCACAAGGCTATAACTGGTTTATTCTTGGAACTTCCAGCTAGCAGTGGCAAACCATGACTATTGGAGCAAGGCCCTCAGTAGCGGAAAAAGATCTGACGTCATACAGATAGGGAGAGCTCTGATGACTGTGTTTACAGAGCATGACTTGAGACCTTTCTTTTGCAGACATATGTAGGAGAAGCAGTTCAAAGCCACGCCTCGTCTGTGGCTCACAGAAGCAGCAAAAGTATAGGCTACACAATGACTGCAAATTTCGATAGCAAGGACCACATTGGAGGAACATATAGTTGTGTCCTTTCAAAGAAACATTTACCAAAACAGTAATATAAATAGTGTCTGAATAAATTCAACTACACAGCTACTCAAATTTTTTTAAGACCAAAGACAGGATATGCAGTCAGAGAAAACAAAGTTGTAGCTCTATTTGACGTCCAGCATGCAGCAATAGAAAAAAATGGCGCCACAACAAGAAATGTCATGTACACAGTACTTCCTATGGCTACTTCATGTTCCTACGTCTTTACCTTATTTTTTTATTTTTTTACACAACAAGTGATCTAAAGTTGCAATAAAAGTTTACACAATATGATGTGAATGAGATGGCAACAAAAAGCAAGCTGTAGATGAAAACAAAAAGTCTGTTCATCATTGATTATACATTTTTTTATTCTCCTGTCCATTATGAAATGCGAAACACTAGGCTCAAGCCTGAGAAAACGAGAAAGCTCGCTATTGGCTCTGAATCTGTGACATGTACTTACGCCCTTTAAAAGTCCTTAAGGTGCATCATACAGTTGTCCCACCTATAACAAGACAATTTGTGATTAGTTGATTCTACTGTCATTCCACTCTAATTGAAGTCTAAGTTAATGACTTTGGTTGGTGCCTTCTATTCACAGCTTGATGGCCTAGCCATTGAGCGTTGAGCACAGTTAGATCATTTCTACCAAGATACTACCACAGAAAAATTCTGATTGGGTATTTTTTCCCCTTAGATGTTAACCTTTCTTCTACCAACACAAACGGCCAAAATTCATTAGGACGATCACTACACGACAAAAAAGATTGAATCAGTGAAAATTGCCAATTATAATATATAAAAATCCATATAGATTTGCCTCTACCCTTAGGCCCTCTCTCAGGGCCCTGATGGTTTCCCACTGCCAACAGGACAATTATACAAAGCATGCCTCGAAATGGCTGTAGAATCAAGCTTTAGCAATGGGTATCACACTCTCTAAATCCCAGTGACAACATTTGAGGTGAGTTGACTGGGAGAGTCCTCAAACGAGTTTCTGTATTGAGATATAGTCTCAAATCCATTCCAATGTGCTCTCCAACCTGAAACATAAGAGACGACTCAGAGCTTGTACTTTATTCTTATTTACCTAGGGTGCCAATAATTCTGGATGGCGCTGTATGTATCCCTTTATATGGTGTAATTTATTTATCTCTTACCTCTTTCCTTGTACATAATGTTTTGCAAGAAAACACTCAGTTACACATGAATACAATCTTTATGCCTTTGTCCAGTTTGGCATTGTCAATCGGATTTCTTTTTCAATTGTCTTAACTGGTTAAAAAAGTATGAAATTGAAATACTTTATATTTTCAGTGTCGGGTAACTGGGGGACCTGGTTGCCATGGAGTTCGTGCAGTGAGACATGCAGTAAAGGGATGCAGACCAGGGTTCGTCTGTGCAACAACCCCCCTCCGTCATTTGACGGGCCACAGTGTGAGGGGACTGACTCACAGACACAACTCTGTGAGGAGAGACAGTGTCCTGGTGAGTGCTCTGGGAGGCAGTGGGTAGACAGGGACAGTGTCCTGGTGAGTGCTCTGGGAGGCAGTGGGTAGACAGGGACAGTGTCCTGGTGAGTGCTCTGGGAGGCAGATGGTAGACAGGGACAGTGTCCTGGTGAGTGCTCTGGGAGGCAGTGGATAGACAGGGACAGTGTCCTGGTGAGTGCTCTGGGAGGCAGTGGGTATTCAGGGACAGTGTCCTGGTGAGTGCTCTGGGAGGCAGATGGTAGACAGGGACAGTGAGATGGTAGACAGGGACAGTGAGATGGTAGACAGGGATAGTGTCCTGGTGAGTGCTCTGAGAGGCGGAGCCTTGTGTTAAGGCTGATTACACTATTTTCCAACTGGCCAATCAGAATGTAACCTCTCCCTCCACAAGTGGCTGGGAGCAATACATAAAGGTGACTATTTAAGTTATCAGTGCTGATTTGTCTTTGGGCCTTACTCCTGTCCTGTACTACAGTGGATGGGAATTGGTCTTCTTGGGTGAGTTGGGGGACCTGCAGCGTGTCCTGTGGAGGAGGAACCAGACAGCGCACACGACTTTGTGCCAGCCCCGCTCGCCAACATGGGGGCAGGCAGTGTGAGGGTAACGACGTGCACATCGACTTCTGTAACAGTGACCTATGCCCTGGTGAGTAGTTTAGCCTCTTAGTGTTCTAATCTCACCTGTTTCATCTTATGTCTCACATGCAGTAATGTAGTACATGGGTCAGGGACCGAGCATGCAACCTGCTTGCTTCCTCGTAACTAACCACTAGTTGGCTGCCCTTTGCTTGGTTACGACCAACACACCCTGAATTGTGAAACTGAAACCAATAGCAATTCCCTTCTATCACAGAACGTCTATTAATTATATTGGGAGATTGCTATCTGATTGTACTAAGGTAGAATTTTAAATTACTTTAAAAAAATGTAGGTCCCAAATTTGATAATAACACTTTTTAGAATGGTCTTAGTCCTGGGATCAGATACTGTATCCCTCAGACCAGTCTGGTCCTGAACTGTGTGCTTGAACAGCACTTGGATTCATTCACCTTAATGTGCTCCTAACTAGTAATTTCCTGATTACTTTCTGTTTTGTGCCAAATTACTGCCTTAGTCTTGTAGTCAAACTTCCTTGACATTGTAATCTCAGTTCACAGTTCTCTTATTTTCTCCCTGAAACTCAGGACACTGGGTTAAAAAACGGCATACAGTTCATAGACATTGTGGTGGAGGTAAACTTAGTAAGAAACGTTGGCCAGTTTTACTGTGTCAATATCTGTCACAAATGGCCAATTAGCTGTTGAAACAGCCAGTGGCAAATGAGAATTTTTTCAGGGTAGACACAAGAGGCTGTACTGACACCCATGTAATGTATAGCTGTGTAGTGCAGTGGTAAACAACACAGCCTCCCACGTGGGCGACCTGGGTTCGAATCTCGTGAGGCCAACATTTATTTTTGCGGGACGGCTAAACTAGGCTTACCTGGGTTCCTGTTGTCTTTCCCTCTCTGTGTCTCTACCAATCCCTCTCCATCAGTCCACGGTAACTGGGGTCCATGGAGTAGCTGGGGCAGCTGCAGTAGGACGTGTAATGGAGGACAGATGAGACGCTACAGAACATGTGACAACCCCCGGCCTGCCAGTGGGGGCAGAGCGTGTGCTGGGGCAGACTCACAGATCCAGAGGTGCAGCACAGCCAACTGCCCCGGTGAGAGAGTGTGTGTTTGTGTGTGTGTGATTGCACCTGTGTTTTGTTAGCGTATGTTCATCTGCTAAAGTATTCTGATGTGTCTGTGTGTGCATTTGCAGTGGATGGTAACTGGGGGGCATGGCAGCCCTGGGGAGACTGCTCTGCCCCTTGTGGGGGAGGAGAGAGAACTCGCCTAAGACTCTGTAATAACCCGGCGGCTAGCAAAGAAGGCCACCCCTGCCCTGGAGATTCCACCCAACTGTCCAGGTGTAACGGCCAGGCTTGTCCAGGTAAGGAGTGCATGTGCTCACTCCTCCCTGGTCATAGTACTGGAACAACTAATATATCCGATATATAATATAACATATTGAGCCAATATTGGATTTTTCCAGACAACTATCGGCCCACTTCCGGATAACAAACCCAAGTTCACCCTCTAGTTAACTCTGAAAACTGCTGCTACTTCTCCACTACCAACTGCCAAGACAAAAATTCTAGCTCATTCTCAGTCTCCAACAATAACCCCTCACAATGGCATGTTGACGACTGTTGACACAAACCATAATTACTTTCTTACAGCACTTCCCACCAAGGAATTGATTGCAGGTAGCATGTATCAAAGATTGCTAAAAGACAATGATCCATACCACGCAAGCAAAGCTAATACAGAAAGGCTCAAACAGAATAGGAGGGTTATGGAATGGCTGAGTCTTAATCCAAGCTAAATACTGTTGGAGACTTGTAGCAGGCTATGCATTCAAGAAAGCCCTTAAATATGACGCAGTTAAAGCAGTGCTGTAAAGTCACAGAAATTCCTCCTGCTCGAGACTTGTAGACATTTTACCAGAAATGGCTATATTCCATTATTTCTGCCAAAGGGAACATCAGCTAACTTGGGGTGTACTTTTTCTGCACTTTGAAATTGCATTTCTGTTGATGGGTAAATTATTGCAAAGTATAACCTTTCAATTTGCTTTGTTCAATGAGGCAAAAAAAATATATTAATAGTGCTGAAGATTACATATAATTTTCCAGTATTTTCAATTTTTTGGGAAAAAGACCACTTTTCAGTGGTGTGTTTAACTTTTTATTATTATCTGTTCTTTTTTACTCTTTAATGGTACTGACTATATGATGTTTTGACATAGAGCCATTAGAAGGAGAAATTCTTCATTATTATCCTTGACATGCACACAAACATTTACTCATTTACCGTTATTCATTATTTGAAAGAAAATGTTCATTGTCCCCAAAGCTTCTATCTTTGTGATCATAACGTTATGATTTGAGCTCTATCGGCACCCTTCCAAAATATCATCGAGCCACAAAATATTCTGGTAAATGCCAACCTTAACATAACATTTGGAGTTTTGCAGACCTACTTTGCTGCATCTCAGGTTACTGTAAACACTGAATCCAAATAGCATTCATGGGAGGGTTGTTAAGTAGTAGTCTCTGCTGTAAAAGAATAATCAAACTGCAGTCTTAACTTGAAACTCTGGCTTCTAGAAGTCCCTACTCTAGACAGATGGTCACAATCAAAACCACTTGGTTTGGCGAAAATCATCCAAACCATCAAAAAGCGGAAGCTATGCCGATAATGGGACTTCTAACAAGACAACGACCTAAAGCATTCAAGCAAATCTACCAAAGAAGTGCACTCCCTAAAACCTCAGTGAATTGTCTTAAGAAGTGGGCAAGAATCTGTCAGAATATGTCAGAACTGATGAGTGGAACGATTGGAGATGTTCAATCCAAGTTATCATAGCTAATGGAGTTGCCAAACCCTACGGAATGAAGGGGTTCACATATTTGTGCTCAAATTTAGTTAAATAAACCACTTTTGTGACATAAGCAAATATCTGTCATATGGTTTTGTTTGTGTCCTTTTTTGCAATGTCTTTGTTACGAACTGGTGATTAGATGCAGTTTTTATGAATTACTTTTAATAGTTTATACAAAGATAATGACAGTCCCTGTAGGGTTCACATACTTTCAAGCCCTACTGTATTCTATGGTGTATAATGATTTTTTTTATTATAGGTACACTTCAACTGTGAGAGACGGAATTTAAAACTATAATCCAGAAAATAACATTGTCAGATTTTTTTATAATTAATTTGCATTTGGTGGGGAACAATCCAAATGCATATAAAACCGGGCACTTTAGCTCTGTACAGTACCACAGGCTCTGCACCTACAAAAGTATTTTACCTAGCAGTACTCAACAAGATCCACATATACACAGAGTCATATAAGAAACGTCAGATCCAGAGCCAGTAGGTAAAATAAAATAGTTCATACATAAAACTGGAGTATTGTGTGTGTGATTTAGGCTTGGATGTGTGGGGGGATCAGTGCAAATTTCAAACTTACAGATGTTACTGTCTGGCAAACGGTATCAGAACATCGGGTCTTGTAACAACACCTGTTCTCCTGTCGTCTTTTCCAGGTGGGCCAAAGAGGGCGAAAGGCAGCATCATAGGGAACATCAATGACGTAGAGTTTGGAATCGCCATCCTCAATGCCACTATCTCTGACAACCAATCAGGAGGCCGGTTTATACAGGCCACTGTCTCCAATGTGCCCCGGAGCCTAGGTCAGTTAATACATTTTACATGGGTTAGTCAGTAGGTGACCTGTGATGTGAATGGTCAGGGATGGTCCTGTGTACCTCGGTTAGAAGAACATGATGCTTGAAAATGAAATCTTCCCAAATGTTTGAAATGAAATCTTTCCAAATGACCCTGACTCTGACCTCTTGACTCCAGGTCCAGCCATGAGAAAAATTATATCCATCCTGAACCCTATCTACTGGACCACGGCTCAGGAACTAGGGGAGGCTGTCAATGGTTATTCTTTGACCAGTGGGGTCTTCAGACGGGAGACGCAGGTGGAGTTTGCCACAGGTGAGAGAGCAGGGGAAGGGCTTAGATCTGAGTGACTGGTTGACTGGATTGATAATTATAGTGTCATGCATCTTCTAGGATGCTAAGCCTCCATGGGCTAATAAAACGTAAGATATTCACATTTTGGTGTATGTGTGCATCTTTGTAAATTCAATCGGTAATCCCTAAACGGGATATGTGGTGGAAATTGTCTTATTCCATAGTGCAATGAAATCAGCGGGATGTTTTTCCTGTGTGGTTGTTTATGTGTTCTTGGCCTCGTTCCCACTTCTCCCACTTAACCTCACTTACTGAACAACAGGAACATGAATGTTAGTTATACTGTTGTACAGGGGATAAATGTGAAGGACATGGATGACAACTGTAGCAAAACCAAGTGAACATGACTATTTTATAATTATTGCCTGCTGAAATTATTTTTGTGACTGTAGCATGAATAATAAAGTATTCGTTTTTTTTATTAATAAAAGATTGTTGTTTGTTTTGCATCTAATCAATATTAGTTTAATGATGATTAATTGTACGAGATAGATTTTTTGAATAATAATCTGTTGCTCTTGCTTGAATGTATGATGTAATTTCTATTATTTTATATTTGTACTGTTAAAAAATTACCTTTTGTTAGGACTTAGTCTCAATAGGAGGGAATGTGGTGGAAATTTCCTTATTCCATAGTACAATGAAATCATATTGCTTATTCTAAGTAGAACCCAGTCATTTAGGAAGGCCATTATGTGTTACGGCCCTGCTCACTACAGGATGTACCTACAACAGATAGCTATAGTTTTGGCAAAACTTCTCAAGGGCTATAAACATCTTGTTAGCTTTCTAAGCCGAAGGGTGCAGAGAAGCTGGTGAGAAATGTGACTACACTGTGGGCTGTACTGAATGCATATAGGCCAGAGCTCAACCTTCAACAGAGAGCTTTTCGACTTGACTCTGTTGGGAGTGCTGTTAACTGCTCCACGGTTATAAATCTTGAATAAAGCTTTACTTGTGAAAAGAATCTACAGTCTCTGTGCCTTTCCCATTTAGTGATTTCCACGACAGATAGCACTGTAGGGTAGAAAATGTATCGGAAAAGGAAGTGATGAACTTATTAAAAGGTATTGTGTCCTGGTTATCCCGTAGGTGAGATCTTGAGGATGACCCACGTGGTTCGGGGGATGGACTCTGATGGAACCATGTTGTTGGATGTCGTGGTTAACGGACACGTCCTGCAGCTGCCCTCTAACGCTGACCTAAGCATCAAGGTAACCGCAAGTCGGTCATCTCGTTATGGCTCCTTACTGGGGTATGCTCAGCTTAAGCACACCTGAGCTCAGTATTCAATTCAGTTATAGAAGGCCCATCAACAGATCGAGCACAGAGCATGACAGGAAGCACCGCCAACCCTTCACCTTCCAAAGAACCCAGGCCAGCTGGTACATGCAGTGCAATACCGTGCATTCCAAAAATATTTCCAGTACCATACAATATTTCCTGGTCCCCAAATAAGCTGATGTTGTGTCCTGTTCTAGACTTATTCTAGGTCCACAACAGTTGTCTCAATGTCAACAAATGTAAGATGCTTCCAGTTTTCCAGGTACTACAGTGGGGAAATTCAAGAGCTCTCCGCACGGTCGTTCATTCTTCCTCCTACTGTGTACTTGCTACAGTAGCAGATTGTCGTGTGGGTGTTAATACCACAACCCTAGGGGGTGCATATCCCAGTACTGTCTTGACACTCCTTAATAGACCTGACCCAACGGTTTTGGTTATGTAACCACTTGTGTGTCTGCTCTGCCATGCCACCATGGGGGCAGGGCACTCACTCTGCTGGTGCACCATCCTGGTCCTAAAAGGGATTTGGTAAATAAGTTGGCTACTGGTACAGTGTGTTGTGAGGGCCGGTTAATGTTGAGGATTGGAAAGATGTTTGTATTTACATGGATGGTCATTTTACATGGGTAAACTTGGCGGCCTGGGTGAAGGCAGCCTTATTGTAAAACAGGAAACCAGATCTGGATCATATTGGTATGGATGACAGTGAGCAGCCAAGCCATGTAGCAAGATATTTTTGTCGATGTACTCTACCCCTTCTCCATTCAGGGAAGGATGTTCAGGGGCAGGTTGAGGTAGGAGAGAGTACTTTTTGTCTCAGTGAAGATGTAGTTGTTAAGGGGTAGTTTGTCCTGGCAGAAAACTGATGCAATCTACTTGGTAAGCATATTAGTGATATTAATATCCAAGAGTTGCTTTGTCTAAAAACCTATATTCCGTTATATGGCGGTTAATTTGGATGGGGGCCTATTAGGGAGAGATAAAATCCAGTTTTCTTACCTCCTGTGACAGAACTGGTCAGATATTTATCCTATATTAAACTGGTTCCTTTAACCCATGCTGGCTACTGTCTGCATCTGACCCAGGACTACACAGAGGACTACATCCAGACTGGTCCAGGCCAGCTCTATGCTCTGTCCGACCGGATGTTCAGTGTAGACCGGGTCAGTGTGCCCTACTCCTGGAACCACACCATTACCTACGACCCAGACAAGGGCAAGATGCCCTACCTGGTGGAGACGCTCTATGCCTCAGCCATCAGTACCCACTACGACCCCCTAGAGGAGGTTTTGGAATACACTATCCACGCCACCATCACTAAAGGTGAGTTCATGTCCTTTTCATCAACTACCTAAAAAAGTTCCACTTCTCTTGTTGTCTTTTTGTAAACTTTGCTTATTATGTTTAGTGTTTTATTTTAAGGTCTTCTTTACAGACATTACTTTTTCCGATAACCTTTGCATGTAATATGTTTTTTTTTTTTACGCACTCTCTAGCTGTATGGTTGTTTAAGTTAGTTGTTTTAAAATGTATGCTAGAGCGCCTGGTAAATTATAAAAATGTTATAATAAAAAAGGTTTTCTGTCAATTTTTCAGTGTAGAGAATTTAATTGGAAAGAAGTTTTAAAAATGGATGAAGGCACTGTAAATGTTATATTACAAGCTTTGTACAGTGATATAAAACTGTGCAAATAGTTACCCTTGACAATGGCAAGGGAACATAACAAAACACATGACTTTGTGTGAACAATCAACAATGTGGTTTGTGCTGCACTGATTTCCCTTTCCTCTTTTCAAAGGGTCACAAATAGCATAGCTGGGATGGCAAATTGCAGTATTTCATCTAACAGACAATATGGGAATGTTTATTTGATTCACATTTTTTTTCTTGCTCCGTATGACCTGAGGAAAATACAGTTAGTTCCGGAAATAACTGGACACTGACACAAGTTTCGTGATTGTCTGTTTACCTAAATATATTTAAATTCAACTCAAAGGTTGTTTTGTGGACAGGTGTGGGCAGTTCCTTTGTTATTTAATGATCAATTAAGTAGGTGAAAGGTTTGAAGTTGATTCCAGGTGTGGCATTTGTATTTGGAAGCTGTTGCGGTGAACCCACAACAAGCAGTCAAAGGAGCACTCAAGGCATATGAAATATGACATCTTTATGCTGTAAATAAAATTAGCAGAGACAGCAGGAACATTAGGAGTGGCCATATCAACATTTTGGTACGTTCTGAAAAATGAAGAATGCAGATGATAGATTATCATAGGATCCTTTCCATGGTAAAAATTAATGGAGATGGCTTGGAATGGCTCATGATCCAATGCTTACCTCATCATTTGTAAAACACATTGGAGGCAGTGTGATTGCAAGGCCGTGCATGGTTTTCAATGGCAATGGGTCACTCTTGTATATTGATGATGTGACTGAAGACAGAAGCAGCTGGATTTATTCTGAAGTGTATAGGGATAAATTGTCTGCTAAGATTCTGCCAAATCCAGTGAAGTTGTTTGGACAGAGCTTCACTTTTCAGATGGACAATGACCCAAACACTGCAAAGGCAAATAAGTGGAATATTCTGCAAAGGCAGAGTCAATCGCATGATCTCAACTCAATCAAGCATGCATTTCACATTTTGAAGACAAAACTCAAGGCAGAAAGACCCATGAACAAACAACAACTTAAGACCGCTGCAGTAAACGCCTGGAAAAGCATCACAAAGGAGGAGATCCAGCGTTTAGTGAGGTCCATGCGTTCCAGAATTCAAGCAGTCATTGCAAAAGATTCTCAACTAAGTATTAAAAATGAACATTTTATTTATGATTGTGTCAATTTGTCCAATTATATTTGAGCCTCTGAAATAAGGGGACTGTGTATGAACACAGTTGCAATTCCTAAACATTTTATATGATATTTTTGTTTAATTAAGGCTGTATGTAAGTCTTGAATTGCATCTCAGTTGTTTCGTTTCAAATCTGATGTGGTGGCGTACAGAGTAAAAATTATGAAAATTGCGTCAGTATTTCCAGCCCGAACTGTATGTTTCACTGATGTAGTCATACATGTTACACGAGGTTAGGAAGTGAAGCTCTGTTTCCACCTCATTTTGTGGGCAGTGTGCACATACAGTACACTATATCTGGCTGTGGTGGCGTCTCAATAATAAGACCATGCTCACTGAGTCTGTACACGGATTCTTTCACAATGATCAGGCATTCTGCAATGGTATACACTTTTTTTACATGGTGTAAACGGGTCCGTAAACACATTTTTAGCTCTGGTCAAACGCTGAGAGACACCACAATTTCAGTCACAATGTTAGATGTCTACAAGACAAATTTAACGGTTGGGTGCTTTTTTCCCCATGCCGTTTTTTGTGAGGTAAACAGCTAGCTAGTACCAAGCTAGGTAATTTTGCTCGTTACATAGGTGAGATTGGATGTTAACCTTCTCGCAGCTACCATGGGAAAGTGCTAAATCAGTTGGAAATGTTTGGACAACAGCAATTTTGCTTTTTGGTTGAAATTTGTTGAATGGAAAGAAGACGAAGCCCACCATATTTTTTGGAAGACGTCTTTCAAATTTGGCACCATTGGAATTACATATGTGGAATCCCATATATTTGTGAAACATAAAAACGGTACAGTAAGCGACCAACAAACTAATGATGTGCAGTTTGCGAATGATTTGTTCTCTTTGAACAAGTCCTTTCAGTGACTCGGGACTCATGATTCCTCGTCTACTGTATCGTTAATTTAAACGTTTGACAGTGGATTTCTACAACATGATCACTTGCTTCATACACGGTCCTCCAGCTCAGTTATCCGGTCAAAGTCTATGTACATTTGCAGAGGAAAAATAGATCAGGGCAGGTACATCACAAAGACATGTTTATAACTGATATCTGAATGCAGACCAGTAATCAACGGACTATATTAATTATTATAATGTCATGAAAAACACAGATGAAAACAAACACGGAGCCTTTGGCTAAGTAAAAAAGACTCGTTCAGTTTTATTGTTCAATTGAATGGCTGGCAGCTGGCAGTTGATTTCTACCCAATCATGTAATTCCCTGTTAGTTTTATGTTCGCAAAAAAAAATAAGTCAAGGCAATAGCATTATAAAGACATGTTTGTAGCAGGTAATTGGACACATTGTAGGTCTAAAATAATTCGGCTAGTAGTTGATTTTTTTCTTGTAATGATAAATACATGAAATCATACCCTGAGCCTTTGCCTCAGTAAAAAAGACTTGTGAACGACTGACTCGTTTAGTTTTATTGTTCAATTGAACGGTTGTTTCGTTCATTTGAACTGCTGCCAGCAGAGTTCTACCCCAACTGCTGGCTTCCTGCTCAGTAGCCTACTCTCTGTCTAACAGCTGGTATACTAGAAGAAAAGTTGATCTAGAAAGTTGCATTGTTAATGCATGTTTGTAACAGATAATTGTATGCATGGCCTACAGTAATTCAGGTGATATTTGATTTTTTATTGTAATGATAAACATTTTTGTAGTCATGGAGTAAAACTACATTTGTCCCATGGGGGCTGGGGGAGCTGTAGGCATTACTAACTCAAATGAACGAAATGACTCGAGATTAAAAAAATTTACTCAACGTCTCGACAAAATCTGAGTCAGTAGAAAGAGTCGGACTTCCCATCACTACAACAAACATGAACGTCAGGACCCAACGTTTCTCAGCAGAACATTTCCAAAAGCTTCACACTGCCTCCGCCGGCTTGCCTTCTTCCCAAAGTGGATCCTGGTGCCATGTGTTTTGCAGTTAAGCGACGCACACGCACCCAGCCATCCAAGCGACGTATAGGAAAACATGATTTATCAGTCCAGGCCACCTTTTTCCATTGCACTGTAGTCCAGTTATAATGTTCACGTACCCATTCTAGGCACTTTCGGCGGTGGACAGGGGTCAGCATGGGCACCTTGATGGGTCTGCGGCTACACACAACAAACTGCCATTCACAGTGTGTTTTGACACCTGTCTTTCAGTACCAGCATTAACTTTTTCAGCAGTTTAAACTACAGTAGTTCGTCTGTTGGATCAGGCCACATGGGCCAGCCTCCACTCTCCAGGGGCATCGGTGAGCCTTAGCCTCCCATGACCCTGTCGCTGGGTCACCGCTTTATTCCTTGGACCACTTTTGATTAGTACTGGCCACTGCACACCGGGAACACACCAAAAGGGATGTCGTTTTGGAGATGTTCTGACCCGCTCTTGCCATCACAATTTGGCCCTTGTCAAAGTTGCTCAGATCCTTACGCTTGCCCATTTTTCCTGCTTCTAACACATCATCTTTGAGGACAGAATGTTCATTTGTTTACTAATATATCTCTCCCACTGACAGGTGCCATGATGACAAGATAATTTATGTAATGCGTGTTTTTTTTCTGATCAGCAATTCAAGTTGTTTATTTATACGTTTCAAATCCTCTTATTTCACTCAATGGCCTTTGTGCCCTGTCATGTGACCTTTGTGCCCTAAAATAATTTGAGACACCGAAGGCCAAATGGCCTTACCCCTAAAATGACGAAGATCCAAGCCTGGTACCTACCTCTGCTATAACTGCAATAAGGGCAATGGGGATTTTATCCACCTGGTGCCTCCTGCATCTTTTATTTAAAATCAACAAATATATTCCTAGTCTTCCCCAGTATTCAAACAGAAATGGTGTGTATATGGTTTCAATGGTTATTCAGAGGAATCCTTCACGTGTTGAACTCTATAACCTTTTAAATTCAATATTTCAAACCCAAGTGAATCCCAACCACAGCTAATGCGTTGTAAGCCACTTCGTATAGTGGTTGTAATAATAATTTGTGTACCTGGTTGTCAAGGGAGAGAGTAGATAATTTGTTTATTGCAGCATTAGATTGTCCTGTTTATGAAGTTACGAACCTGGTCTTCCTTACACAACCTCAATCTCATCTCACTCAGTCTCTTCTCGCTGTAATGTTGGTTACAAGCTGATATATATATTGAGGGGCGTGTTTACCTAGCAAAGCCAAGACAGTAACCCCCTTGCCAAATGGTCAATGTAAACATTCCTGTGGTTATCAGAGCGCAACCAACAGTGAGATAATCTAAACAGAGAGGTTTCTGTTGTTCTCATTACCTTCTCAGTGTAACTCAATGGAAATGAAAAATATAAAACGGTTCTATACGTTGTAGTGAATGTATTGTGGGAAATGTTCAGGAGAGTATACATTGAGTTAGGGTGTGGAAAATATTATGTTGCTAGATGTAGCACACTGTTCTACACGCTCTCTTGAACAGTTCTTACATCGCTTTCTCTGTGGAATATTCAATAGTTTATAGTTAAATATTCCATATTTAGTCATTGGCACTGTCAGAATTTTGCCCCTGGAACGTGTTTTAATAACCACTTTTTATTGAAATTACTCTTAAATATGATCAAATATGAATTGCTGTCAATGTTTTGAGAGGTACATTTTCTAAAACAATTAATAAACTCAAACAGCTAATTGGCAATTGGTGAATGATATTGATACACTTAAACTAACCAATGTTTCTTACTAAGTTAACCTCCACCACAAATAGTGTCTATCAACTGTATGGCGTTTGCCACTGGCTGTTTTAAAAGCGTATTAGCCAGTAATAGGCTTTACTAGTATCTACTTACTGGAATAATCAAAGATTTAGCAATTGCTAGCGAGTCTGCCAAAGCTTTTTCATTTCATAGCATAAGAACTTATTTCTTTCTTCCATGGCATAAAAACTTACTTTTTTTTCATTGATGCAATAACTATCAAAAAGGTGACGATAATTAACTTTTTAATCAGGTGAAATTACGAGAAAATCGTGGAATGTACTAGAAAAAATGGCAATACTGTATAACGTAGTTTTATTGCGACCCATAAATAAAATGCATAAATGTCATTGCCCTCAATAGATTTGAACTCGGGTCTTCCATGTGAAAGGCTCTGTCTTTAACCACTACGCCACGGCATTACACGTTTCAGCAGTCGCTAAACACTGTCACGTCCTGGCTAGGCCCCTAGCCATCTTCGCACTGGCTGGGGCCATAGTCAGGACGTGGCCAGAAGAGGTGCCTCTAGGCACCTCTATGTACTTGGGTCTCCCCAATTGGTGGCAGGTGTTGGGTATTGCCTCCAATTGGGGAACCTATTTAAGTTTGCCCACATGAATGTGGTTCATTTTGGTTAGCAGCCGAAAGCTATGCAACCCAGTCACCTAGTCTGCTTTAAGTTTGTTTGTTTCTTCCCTACTTGTTTTCACCATTAAAATATGGATTACTCCTACAACGACCGTTTTGCCTCTGCCTATCTGTCCTCAACCCAGATTTATGACAAACACCGTATTCATAAGAATTTAGCAATTGCTAGCGAGACTGAAGAGGAAGTTTTCCATGCCAGAGAAGGTCGCAATATAACCATATACAGTTTTAGTTAAGGCTTACTATAATGTAATGTTTTAGCCAGCAAATGTGTTTGTGTCACGTCCTGGCTATGCCCCTAGCCATCTCTGCACTGAGCTGGGGCCATAGTCAGGACAGGACAAAAAGAGATGCCTCTAGGCATCTCTATTTAAGTTTGGTCTCACCAATTGGAGGCAGGTGCAGATCGTTGCCTCCAATTGGGGAACCCATTTAGGTGAATGTTTGACCACACTCTGTGTGGATCATTATGGTTTCTAGTTGCTCTTTAGCTTATACCCAGTCACGGTAAGCTGCTTTCATTTTGGTTCCTTTTACTTTAATAAAGAACTATGGCATATTACCACTCCGTGTCTGCGCCTGTGTCCTACCACCA
Organism: Esox niger; assembly: GCA_016801105.1. Taxonomy (NCBI): domain Eukaryota; kingdom Metazoa; phylum Chordata; class Actinopteri; order Esociformes; family Esocidae; genus Esox; species Esox niger. The sequence goes on along the minus strand of JACXGJ010007965.1, from coordinate 10,953 downwards.
GCTGTGTGTCCGTTTGTCTATCCTGACCCAAAATGCATGCACGGATGCTTACTTCGAAAATCGACCAGAAACAGTTGCAAAATTACCATCATCCTTTTGATTTCAGACTTACTGTAATGTAGATAAGATTTTAGCCAGCAACGTTTTCTTCGATACGGAATAATTCGTAATGCGTAATGCATAATGCTTTGCCTGTGAGGAGATCCAAACAAGGCACCTATAGTGTGCAGGTCCACTTTGCTAACCACTACGCTATATAACAAGGGGTACTCACTCAGTAAGAGACAACGGCTCTTCTTAGCCGTCTCTCATTACGTGGTTCGGCAAAAACAGATACAAATTGCTTTATGAATTTGCATTATTAAGAACACACCTTTTAAGGAAATGTATATATTTTTAGTTCATCATTATTTAAGTTGCAGGCTGATTAAAATACCAATGGTACAGTTCCACTTATAGTTAACGTGTCAATTGAACAATTCATTTATGTATACTTTAGGTTAAGGTTGCATTATAATGAACTTTTTTTGTTTACTCTTTTCTATGTCAAATAGGTCTCTTTTTGTTTCCTCATTATTTCTCATGTCTGTCACTGGCATGTCATTCTGTCTGTTTTCCTGTCTCACTATTTCTTTCATTTATCAATCATATTACATTTTGTCTCAGGAGATCGTAGTAACCAGTGTCCACGTGGTTTCCGGCTGGACCCTGCAGGCCCCTACTGCTCTGGTAATCATAATTCTCATTTCAGTAATTTTAACATACCCTATATAAATGATGAATGTTTGTCTAGTATTCTTTTTTAGAGGTCCAGTATGATTTAATTAAATCCACATTTTCAATCAAATCAATCAATTAAATGTATTTTTAAAGACCTTTTTACAACAGCCGTTGTAACGAAGTGCTTTTACAAAACACCGAGCCTTAAACCCGAAGGAGCAAACAAAAGTAGTGTTGAACTTCAGTGACTAGGAAAAAACCTAGAGAGGAACGAGGCTCAGAGGGGTGACCAGTCCTCTTATGGCTATGCCAGGTGAACATATTATGAGTCCAAATTGTAATAGTTAATCGATGCATGTGGGCTGAGCCCAGAGTCTATTTTAACCTAATCCAGATCGGAGGCAAGACCAGATGGTTAAGGACAGACAGGGGGGAGGGGACGCATTTTATTTTGAGCAACCGATCTATTGTGGAAAAATTGTGAGAGGGCTAAGATGACAGAGCCATAGGTCATAAGGTATAGGTCACGTTAAGAATCACATGGTTATTGTACCTTTTGTTCTGTAGATGAGGATGAGTGTACAGAGGGGAACCCGTGTTCTCACATCTGTCACAATGCCATGGGAACCTACTACTGCTCTTGTCCTCGGGGACTCACCATCTCCGTTGACGGCAGAACTTGTCAGGGTACGCCCCACACACATCACATGGAGATTATACACACACCTCACTTGGGTCAATATTCTCCTCTCCTGAAAACTCTCTGTGTCCTCAGACATTGATGAGTGTTCTCTGGGTGGGCACATGTGCCATGGTGGACAAGACTGTGAGAACACCGTAGGCTCTTACCGCTGTGTGATGCACTGTGGGAAGGGCTTCAGGAGGACAGCCGATGGACATAGTTGCCAAGGTTACACTTTATTCCACTCTAAAAATTACAGTAGCTCCAATGTCATTTTCTCCCCCTTTACAAGAGTAAAGCCATTGTTCATTTGATTTTGTTGCGTTTTTTCAGACATTAATGAGTGCCAGGAGTCCAACCTATGCAACCAGCACTGTCTGAACACTATTGGCAGCTATCGCTGTGCGTGTGAGCCCGGTTACCACCTCAGGAACCGCCGCTGCCTAGGTGTGTACACTGAGCCACTGGTTTGGTTGAAGAAATACCAATACTTTTTTTTCAGTTTACCTTTCATTTTTTTCTTTCCTCCAAAACTGAAGTTGCTGAACCAATAGTTGTCCTTTTCAACAGGTCAACAGGTCACAAACCATTACAGTATTTCACTTAACATTGTTTCAAATTCTTTGTGGGTATAAATGGTTTGTGGAAAATTATCTCCATCTCTCTCCAGACATAAATGAGTGCAGGCAAAGGGTGTGTCGTTCTGACCAGCAATGTAAGAACACTCGAGGCAGCTATACTTGTATGGACCTGTGCCCCCAAGGCATGACTAAAGGGGCCAATGAGACATGTCTGGGTAAGTGACAGAGCTGAGCATCAGTTCCTCTTACCTCAGTCCCTACTCCCCCCCAAATATTAGATTTTTTATATTTGCAAGAACTTATGAGTGTAATTTTACCCTAAGATGTACTGTCAAGAGAAAGGTCAGACTGTGTTTTAGTGTTTATAGCATTTTCTGTAGTGAACAAGGTTTATTTAATATTTGGTGGGGTAATGTTTTTAGGGACCTATGTGTGTTGAGTCTAAAATAACCCCATGTCTCTGCTCCCTGTAGACATAGATGAGTGCAGAGACGGGACACACCAGTGCAGATACAACCAGATCTGTGAGAACAGCAGAGGGAGCTACCACTGTACCTGCCTCCGGGGGTATCGCTCTCAGGGTGTAAGACGCCCATGTGTGGGTATGTATCACCTCTCCCCCTGAACTCCTGCACGACTGCCCTCAGCTGCCCCGCGTCTGCCAGTAGACCTCTCTCTCTCTCTCTCTCTCTCTCTCTCTCTCTCTCTCTCTCTCTCTCTCGCTCTCTCTCTCTCCGTCTCCCTGTTTGTGCTTATAGCTTAAATAATACCCAGCCAGGTGTAACATCACATCCTCCCTCTGTTGGCCAATGCTGACGTCTTAAATGCACTGCTAGCTATCTGATGTGGAAAGCCTTACTTACTAACTGGGAACCGTCTGAATGATATTTGAAACAGTACTACCGGAGTGGATGTGTATTTCAAGATAAAGGCAACAACCGACAAGGTAAAACAATAAAAGGAACCCCATAGAAGAAAACGTTTGTCCATACAGGGCCACCACATCTCTCCCTCTTTGCTTCACATTCACAAATACATTTTCTTGCCTTTAACTTTTTACCTTCAACTTGTTGACCTTTCACTTTGGGTTCCATCAAGCCTGGGTTCATTATGCTTTGTAATGGCATACATTCACTGCCCCTGTATGTATTTCCAGCATTGGTGTCTGAACATACTTCCTTAGTTTTGTTCAACCAAATTCGATAAATATTGTATCGCATTTAATCTATGGGCAGAGTGCGTTAAGAGACTATTAAAATATTATTTGGTTAACCTGTGGGGAAAAGCATGTAGAAGGGGAATTGGAATAAATTAGTGCAAGATGTTATTAAATTGAAGCACTCTTGTTTAGTGTGAGATGCAATGTGGTCACTCTCCCACTGAAAAAACTACTTTTAGCTCAATACATTTCTGCCTCACGGACATGATATGTATGGTCTCACGCTGGGGTGATTGACATATCCCCTTGTTCTCCTCCCCATCCTCTTGTTTTCCTCTGTCCTTGCACCATTTCATTCGCCTTTGGCATCTGCCTCTTCGTTTCCTGCTTTCTCCTCAATCAATCTACGTTCCACCTCTTTTCTGAAAACTTTTACTATTGTTCTTCTATTCTTCTCTTTTGTTAATATCCCCCTCCTCTCATCGCTCCATCCGCTCGTACTTTTTCCCTGACACCCTCCCCCCGTGGTTCTGGTCCTTGGTGCGGTGACGGCGCCAGACGTTAATGAGTGTGAGCGCTCACCCCAGCCCTGCGCCTACCGGTGCCTCAACACGCCGGGCAGCTTCGAGTGCGTTTGCCCGCCGGGGCGCCACCTGCTAGGGGATGGGAAGTCCTGCGCCGGGCTGGAGAGGCTCTCACCCAGCTATGAGAGCTTTTCGTATGGCTACCGCTCCTCCCAGGCATCTTCCGAGCGGAGCTCCTTCCGGCGGCAGTACCACAGCCTAGCCTCCCAGAGCTACCCCTCCTATGCTGCCACGGGGGGGAGGTATAGGCAGCGTAGCCGCAGGGAGGCCTTGTTCTGTCCGCATGGGTATGAGGCCAGGGTCGGCATTTGCCTAGGTAACTATTTAGGAAGCAGGCAGAAGTGAGGGGGAGGAGTTTGGAAGGAAAGGAATCGTGCTTGGCAGTTTGGCTATTCTAGCTAGGGTTTGAAGCCTTGTTACTCATAGGTTTTATGCATCCATAATAACGAGTCATTCAAAAATAGCAGCAGCAGTCGCCCCTTAACGTGGCACCATGCCAACAATTTGAAATGAGAAAAATAGGTAACAGGATAAAGTAATATTTTGTGGAAGTTCTTTTTGTGTGTGTTCTGTGTCATTGATTTACACTGAACAAAATTATAAACACAACACTTTTGTTTTTGCCCCTATTCATCATGAGCCCAACACAAAGATTTAAGACTTTCTCTATGTACACAAAAGGCCCATTTCTCTCAAATAATGTTCATAAATCTGTCTAAATCGGTGTTCGTTTGCACTTCTCCTTTGCCGAGATTATCCATCCACCTCACAGGTGTGGCATATCAAGATGCTGATCAGACAGCATGAGTATAGCACTGGTGTGCCTTAGGTTGGCCACAATAAAAGGCCACTCGAAAATGTGCAGTTCCATCACACACATTGCCACAGATGTCTTTGTTTTGAGTGAACGTGCAATTGTCATGCTGACTGCAGGAATGTCCCCCAGGGCTGTTTCCCGTGAATTGAATGATCATTTCTCTACCATAAGCCGTTTCATAGAATTTGGCAGTACACCAACCGGCCTCACAACCAGAGACCACATATGACACCAGCCCAGGACCTCCACATCCAGCATCTTTACCTCCAAGATCGTCTGAGACCAGCCACCTGCAGTTGCTGCAACAATCAGTTTGCATAACCAAATAATTTCTACATCTCAGGGAAGCTCATCTGCTGCTCGTCGTCCTCATCGGGGTCTCGACCTGACTTCAGTTTGTCGTTGTAACCAACTTGCATGGGCAAATGCTCACATTTGATGGCGTCTGGCACTTTGGAGAGGTGATCTCTATGCGGATTGTGATGGAAATTTCATCGATAGACACTCTTAAAGGAGTAAGAACAGAGACAAAATTCTCTTGGCACAATTTGCAGTTTATTTGCAAATAGAGAGACGCATTAAACACTTACAGAATAATCATTAGAGAAGCCTCTAAAGGAACTTACAACAACAGTCAGTATTTATAACAGTTAAAGGGGTGTGGTAGGATGTTACCCATCAATCTTAGGTCACACAGGTGGGAGGGTTGTCCCCCAAACTTCCTGCCATAATGTTTACTGTTGTGTTTACCTAAAGGGCCAACTGCTGCTAACTTCCCCCACAAGGGTGACCTTTTCAACTCTTGAAGAGAACTTTCAGCATCTGGACAAACAATAGATGCCCTGTTGGGTTATACAGATGCGCACATCAATGAGCAACCCTATAATCTGCCGATACCAGTCAATGATGCCCCCAGGCAAATTCAAGATCCCCCTCTCCTACATTTCCCAAGGAACAAAGGAGAGATACCCCTATTCAGAATATCTAATGGTCCTCTGTATTATATAGACATGTGTGTCACAACCAGCAACCGGAGTTATATACTAGTTAATAAATAAGCGAAGATGTCTCCAATGTACATTCGTTAAGAAATTGCCACAACAGGATTAATCCCAGTTTTCAATGTACAGGACAGATGGCAGACAGCATGTATGGCGTTGTGTGGGTGAGCAGTTTGCTGTTGTCAATGTTGTGGATCGAGTGGCCCATGATAGCGGTGGGGTTATGGTATGGGCAGGTGTGTGTTATGGACAACAAGCATAGGTGTATTCTATTGATGGCATTTTGAATGCACAGAGATACCATGATGAGATCCTGAGGCCCATTGATGTGCCATTCATCCACGACCATCACCTCTCGTTGCAGCATGATAATGCACGGCCCCATGTTGCAACGATCTGTACACAAGAACTGGGAAGCTGCAAACGTCCCTGTTCTTGCATGTCCAGCATACTCACCAGACATGTCCCCCATTGAGCATGTTTGGGATGCTCTGGATTGGTGTATACAACAGTGTTCCAGGTCCTGCCAATATCCAGCGACTTCACACAGCCATTGAAGAGGAGTGGACCAACATTCCAGAGGCTACAATCAACAACCTGATCAACTCTATGCGAAGGAGATGTTGCACTGCTTGAGGCAAATGGTGGTCACACCAGATACTGGCTAGTTTTCGGACCCCCCAATACAGTAAAACTGTATTTTCGAATGGCCTTTTATTGTGGCCAGCCTAAGGCACACCTGTGTAATACTCATGCTGTCTAATCAGCACCTTGATATGCCACACCTGTGAGGTGGATGGATTATCTCTGCAAAGGAGAAATGCTCACTAACACAGATTTGTGAGAAATAGGCCTTTTGCGTACGTAGAGAAAGTCTTAGATCTTCGAGTTCAGCTCATGATGAACGGGGGCAAAAACAAAAGTGTTACCTTTATGCATTTGTTCAGTGTATGTATGGAGCTTTAGCAAACAAGCCATTATAAATGGCTTCGCTTAACCCCATTTACAATAGTTTGTCTGTGCGCTTGAAGAGAGAAAAATCACTTAGTGACGCAAAGGGAGATAATGCTCTGCGTTTCCATTTCACTAAAGAAGATATTTTGGCTTGTTGGCCAAAGGAAATTTTTAATTTTAAGGTGCAAATATTTTTGCACACAAAATACAAACTGATGAATGAATGTTGTGAAAATGTTATAACTTTGCAAAAATTCTACATACTGACTTTTAACTGTAATATATTTAAACATAAATACATCGGTCCTTTATACTGCCCAATCACCTATGTATAATCATTTTATAAGCTACTGGGACCCATCCCAATGATTATGTGCAATGGCATGTTTTGGCTATTTAGCGATAGATTTCATTTATTTTGAATGCTATACGGTCAACAAAAATTCTCTTGGTTTTCTACCAAAATGTCACCAAAGAATGGTCTTTGGATGAAATGTGTGTGTGTTTGTGGCTATAGACATCAACGAATGTGAGGTGAAGGACACATGTCAGCATGAGTGTATGAATACTCCAGGGAGCCACAGGTGTCTGTGCCCTGCAGGCTACCGCCTTATGACCAACAGCAAGACCTGCCAAGGTGAGAAAACACCTCCACTTCAATCAGTCAGTTCTTTTTTTCCAGCTATCCTCAAAAAAAACGTCTTTATGCCCTACTTCTATAATAACACATTTGATGAAAGATGTCTGATGCAGAAAAATTATCAAACATACTTATCTAAAAGGTTGGGATTAATTCAAACCCAACTACTACTCTTGTTTTTTACCGTTTTCATTCTGAATGCGTACCTACGAGGGCTATAGTTTAATTAAGAATATTGGGGATGTTTTTGGCACCACAGCAGTTACAGATATCGCTTGTTTAATTCCAGCACAAAGGGGGCGGTCCTCCACCAGGCATGCATACCGACGTATACCGCGGAAAGTTGCTGTGCAATGCGGCATGGATAAAAACATTAAAAAAAGAATGGCCACCAGGAGGCTGAAACTACTGTTATTCAAGCATGCGTATGTGCTTATATGGCCAGCAAAGAAAAAAAAATCGGAGGAATATTTTCTACTATAATCCTATTCATGACTGCTGTGTTACTGTGTTTGATTCCATGTTATAGGGCAACACACGTGAATCTCTTCTTTTAAGTTTACTGTAATTGTTTATACCGAAATACAATTACTTGATTGGAAATAAAGCTGTTGATTACAACGATTACGCTAACATTTGAGTAGGCTAATCGCAGACTCTTACCAAGTACATTACTAATTGTGTCACTGAAGCCACTTTTCTGCAGGAATATTTCCTTAAGACGGTTTTATCAATAAAAATAAGAACTTTTCTCACCAGATTTCTTTGATTAAGTAGAATATGCCACAGTAGACCCAAGGGAAAATACAATTCAAGGCACTTTGTGTTTAAACAGAACATGCAATTCGTTTATTTACTGTACTATGACCTAAAGTCGACAAATATGCTAATTACTCCACATTAACCCAAAGAGACAGACGAGTGAAACAAAGTGCCTGTTTTAATACTTGCACTCTCACATGCCTAATCAGTTATTAAGTGGGAATACAATGTAAAACAAACAGTAATTATTCTCTAAATAGTTTTGTTTGTGAGTGTAGAATTCTGACAACAAAACAATGTAATATGCTAAACCTATTTAGAAAAAGTCATGGTAGGAGGGTGTTTAAATTGGTATGTTCCAAATCAATTGCATAGACAAATAAATGAAAGTTCAGTTTAAATTTCAGTATGTTTAAATCAAGTTTGTAAAGGTTTTCTAATGCTGCAATGTAGCCTAATTTCACATCATTATTATTTAATAGACAAGCGCAGTCTCTTATTTGTCTTATCATATTGGCCAATATGGCCTTAAAATTCCAGATTTTTTTCCCAGCAAGGCAGATGAGACAGAATTCCGGCAAGACAGAAGAGCTAGGACATATGTTTTAAATAGCCATACCGTATAAAAGTCTACACTTAACAATAAAACACAAACTCTGTGATCCAATAAATCATTTTTATTGAAATTAGTCAGCAGAATGAGCTCTTCACAATCATTGTGAGCTGACCATTTACTCCGTTTCAATACTGTATAACTGTAGGGCTGTAGCAATTATTAGATAAATAATTGCCTTATCTAAATAATTTGAGCCAAATCGCAATTATGTTTATAGACAACAATATTTTTTGCACAATATTTCTATTCCGAAGTCATGTTTCCAATCTGACTAAGGGATTTTGAGGTCAATGTACGAAATTTAATGGGCGATTCCCCCAGATAAACGGTGACTCTCTGTAAATGAACTTAACAATGAAAATGAAATGTAATGTTGATTACAGTTCATCACTTGCAGCGCGACAAAATTCGTTCAACTGTCAGCTTCGTGATAAAGAGGAGCCGCGGACTGAGGAGTCGGAGTCTAGTCAGTTTTATATTCTTTTTATATAGCGCAGCTAAATACTGCTCACGGCATTGAGACAATAACACATAGACAAAAGGAGCAGAGGGAATATATATACTGGGGGAAATGACTGGATGTTGATCACGTGCGCTAAACGAGACAACAGGCGTGATGGGTTGATGGGCGGTGGTGTCAGAAGGCGGGTGACATCGAGCGCTGAGGCCTGCTTCCTGCAGTGGGAGGATGGGCAGCAGATGGCGTAGTCGTAACATCAACCTCTAAACTTAGTATTGCAATCTTATTCATTAAGTTCCTTTATTCGAGATAAACAAATTATGAAACAATTATCTGTCTAAATAAAAATATGTCGAGCCATGTAGATGATCCAGCTTCCTATGTAATTCATCAAAGGTATAATAGTAATTAATTATTAGTGAAACAAAATGAAAACGATATTCTTGACCAAAAGCGCTTAGGACTCGCCCAACCCCTAGGAGAGACTTCTTTGCCACACAGAAGGTAGTGGAAGTGTTGTAAGAGCGCTTAGGCTGTGTGTAGACTGACATCAAAAAAGTGCATTATAAAGGACAGAAATTATACTGTACGGATAATTGGTTATCGGTCCAACAGCCTAACGACATTGAATCATAATATCGGATCCGATGTAACCAATTAGATTAGATGTACCTCCTACTGCCATTTTCACAATTTTTTATTTGCTAAAAAATAATACGAACAGCAAATCAGCAAAAATTTAAAACTGATTGGGTGGGCAAGAACTCTGGCCCAACCGTGGCTTTGCCTCTAGTATAAAGGTTGGCGTGAACTGCTCAATTCGCTTGTCCCGATTGGGGCTTGCTGTTAAAAAGAGGAAGTATATTTATTAAGAAAATGAACCCCCAGAGGACAATGAGATCATAGCAACATCTGTGGTGTCGCCTGTATGCAAAGCTCCCAAAGATTGTAAAGAGCATAATGCTGATTAATTTAACTAAAAACATTTGTGCGATCATAGAATTTGTGTTTTATTGCTGTTTAAATGTAGGCTATTATACAGCATGGCCATTTAAAATATATGTTTGTTAGCTATTCTATACGGCTGGAAATCGAGAATTTTAATGGCCATATTGGCTGATTTGATCAAACAAATATGTTGATGCAATACAATTAACTCTGACAGCCTATTTGCCTAATGTCATAAGATGTGTTTTCCTATAAAATGTGCTCAAAACTATGCGTGTAACAAACAGTTCTGCTTTGTGTTTTATTTCTTAAGAAAATTCAAATGTTTTAACAAATAGTCTTTTTTTCCGCCTAGGCTACTGGTGTATGTCTTTGATATAGTTATTAAATGTTTTAATAGTGATGAAGTTGAAACTATAAATATTTTGCCTTTAAACTCGTTATAACTGGTGTTTTAGGAGAACATTGTGAACATTGTGTATACGGTGGTCTAAAAAACGATTTTCCAGAACGAATAGCATTCTCAGCGTTCTAGTTCCCCCATGTGTTTAGAATTTAGCAATCACAGATTGACGCAATCTGTATGTTGACACAATCTACTTGATTTCACCATGGTAAGAAACCGCTGTTATTAAATGAGCTACATCTGTATGTATCCAGGTGTATTGCGATGTGTTGTGCCCCAGGCATTGGCATATTTGCCTTATATAATATCCCTTGTATCTTATTGCTTAATTATTCAGTATTCTCAACATCTGAACCGTCTTATGTATTGCTACTTGTTGTATTCATGCAGACATAGATGAGTGTTTAGAGCAGAACATCCAGTGTGGAAACAACAGGATGTGCTTCAACATGAGAGGAAGTTATCAGTGTATCGACACACCCTGCCCACCCAACTACCAGAGGGACCCAGCAACAGGGTAAAGATTCACCACATGATTCACACAGTCACATTCACTAATGGACATACGCGCACACTTATACACACCTCTTCACTAGTCACACACACAACATCATGTAACCATA